>JARYGA010047848.1:0-44135 GCA_030545235.1 Helianthus tuberosus | reverse complement strand
TAGTAAAATTTAAGAAAACTACGTAAAAGCACCACTCCATCTTATTCCTCATCCATATTTTTTAAGGAAAAGTAAATGGATTCGTATATTTAAAAAAATTAAAGTAAATTCTTATATTTTTATGGATAAAGAAAAAGATTTTAAAAATTGAGGTATAAATTTATGAAAGGGTGAGTTTTAGTTAAGGGAAAATAGCCAAAATAGCCAAATTATGGTCAACTTTTCCAAAATAGCCAAGTCAAACATCTTGGGGAGACGTGACAAAAAGGTTATAGCGTCTTGGCGGCTGACCAACCAAACGCTGCCACGTGTCCGAAACAGCTCAGACGTCTTAACGTCTTGGCTGAGACGTTTCAGACGGCGGCTTGAGACGTTTTAAAAGTTGAGCTGATAAGCTGATAGTTTTGCATGGCTTGAGACATTTGAAGCCGGCTTGAGACGCCTCAACACGGCTTGAGACGTTTGAAAGTATCACGTTTTTTAAAAAATTTTTAAGACGTTTCATTAAAACCTTGACACGTTTGAGACGTTTCACGGTTTCCAAAGTTCTTTTTAAGTCGTTTCATTCAAACCTTGAGACGTTTGAGACGTTTCCCAGTTTCCAAAGTTCTTTTTAAGACGTTTCATTCAAACTTGAGACTTTTGAGACGTTTCCCGGTTTTCAAAGTTATTTTTAAGACGTTTGAAACCTGTTTTTAAGTCGTTCACAATTTTCAACCCTGTTATACACAACCTTTTCTTCTTCACCATATCTTCTACCCCATTGGTGTTCATAGCTTCAAAAAATGGGCAGACCCCCTGATTCAACAAACGGGTCTAAGAAGTCATCTACAACGGGTCTAAGAAGTCATCTACAACGGACACAGATCTTCTCCCATTTAATGGGATGAGATCGGATTTCCCCTTCCACGTGCTCTTCGGGGTCGATCGGGTTCAAGAACTCATCTACAACGGACACGTGAAGGGTCTAACGGGTTGTTCGTGTGACACCCCAAGAAAACCGGGAAAACCATACCACTTAACTAGCTTCCTCAGTGAGTACGTGCTAAATTTCAGGACGAAATTTCTTTCAACTTGGGGATAATGTGACAACTCGTATTTTAGAACCTTCATTTGTATTTCGATTTAACCTGTATGAACTCTATGTGATTATGTGATACGTGATTTTAATGGAATGTATGTTTGATTTTGTTATGAGTTGGTGTATGATATGTGTGTATATAACTTAGTCGCACAACACTAGTCCAATCGCACAAGCCCTTTTGGGCACACCACTCTCGGCCCACTATCCTTGAACTCGAAACCAAGGGAAGCCCATGGAAAGGGTTCGGCCCACTCCCTATGCGTATGCATATACCCATTATGGGGGTTTGATCCTCATAATTTGCAAACAGTTAACACACACACAAACCCTAAAGCTCTCTCCCTTCACTCGACGGCAACACCCCTCTCTCTTGAAGATCATCTCGGCCCTATCTCATATTTCGGTTAGTGATTCATTATTAATTGTGTATTAGACAATGTTGTGATTACTATGATTGAGCATGATAGTTAAGATTGTTCATATGAATTGGATTTGCATGATTGTGATTTAGAACCAAAGAGATGTAATCGACTGTGATGGGTCTAGATGTTTAATTGATTCATATATTTTGGCATGAACTAGATGGTGAAAATTACATGAACTGTATGGCAATGATCGAATTCCTTAGGATGGTGGTTTGACCGAATGTTTGAATGATTGTTGTAGTTATTCATGATTAGATGTTACTTAGGGTTCATACGAATTAAATTGATTGTTCTTGATTTGATGATGATTAAGGTAATATGAATGTGTATGATTTTCGAATTCAATGCTGTTTAATCTGATTTGAAACTGCCAAACTGTTAGCAAAGGTTACGGAAGTAAATGGGCTGCAAATAAGGAAGTTAGTTACACACCTAGTCTCGACACCGGTTGCGAGTCGAGAACCCACTGTCTCGACTCGAGACCACACCTTACCAGCACACAAACAAGACTCGAGACCTTGGTTGCGGGTCTTGTTGCGACTCGAGACCTGACTCGAGACCACCTGGTCTCGAGCGATGAATTCATGACCCGAGACCCCTTAGTTGCGACTCGAGAACTCCAAGACTTCAACCCGAGATCACACTGTCTCGACTCGAGATCCTGTTGGTGCATGTTATATGACAACAGCTTTGGATTGGTCTTTGGATATTAAACAGAAGATTGGATCATGAAGACTTAAAGAAAAACGAGTTCTATGAAGCCCAATCAGTCCAAGTTTGTACTAAGTCTATTAGGCCCAAGTTTATGTGACAAATGTAATATGGGCAAAGCCCAATTCGAGATCTTGGCTGTGTGTATATAAACAGCCTTAGTCTTGAGTTCTAAAAAGAGACACTTTAGACAACTTGAGAGCCTTTTTGGAGATTGTGAGAGAGCATTCAAGTTTGAGAGGTTAAGAACAAAACAGAAATCGGCTGTTAGGTTCTTGTAGATCTTAGTGATTGTAAAACGCTTCTAAGGTCAAACAGATGATAATCGGTATACTCACCGGTAAGATGAACCCTCGTGCATACCTTGATACGGGAATGTGTCGTGATGTGGATGAACACCGGTCGGTAAGTATAAATCATACCTTAACGTATCCCCTCGCCATGATTACATATGATAAGTTGAGCTTATGTGGACAACAATACCGATAATCGTTATAGGATGCTTATCTAAATGTTAACTAAAAGAACAACAAGAGCGTTTTGACATGACCGTACACTGATATGATTCTCTTACCCTCGAAACTCGCAAAAAGAATGTCTGTAAATATTTATTTACTGCTTTCAGTCTTTACATTTGAAAATATAAAAAAATCCAAAAATAGTGTCTTTTTCTGTTAAAATTCTTAATGTACGGAAAACTGTTATTCTTGGAGGAGTTGTTACCGAAAGGGGGAGACTGTGTTAGAAAGTGAGTTCAAAATTTTTTAAATCATGCAGGTTATAAGGTGTTTGTTACAATTTGTGCGTGTTGGTGCTTTGTTTGAAAATGCTTAATCTGATACAGTTTAACTATCTCTTGTATAATAATAATTCTTTAACTATGTTGAAAAATTCTTATGGTTTCTCGAGATGTATGTTTTATAGTATACAGATTGAAGCAGTTTGTTGATGAGAAGTTGCTGTGAAGAGAGGAGGAGTTTGTTGCTGCTTGGTAGAATCCTCCTTCTACAATGCAGAGTGGATGCTGTGAAGACTTACTTGGAATGCTGACTCAAAACTTGGAAGATTTGGTGATTGGATGCATCAGCTTAGGGGGAGTCTGGTGGAGATAAAGACAAATTCATGTTGAAGCTGACGCTATCCAAAGACCAAAGACTGTGAGATTCTGAAGACTAAAGTTTCCTTTGCAAGCTATTGTCAAGGGGGAGTTTGTTGGTGCATGTTATATGACAACAGCTTTGGATTGGTCTTTGGATATTAAACAGAAGATTGGATCATGAAGACTTAAAGAAAAACGAGTTCTATGAAGCCCAATCAGTCCAAGTTTGTACTAAGTCTATTAGGCCCAAGTTTATGTGACAAATGTAATATGGGCAAAGCCCAATTCGAGATCTTGGCTGTGTGTATATAAACAGCCTTAGTCTTGAGTTCTAAAAAGAGACACTTTAGACAACTTGAGAGCCTTTTTGGAGATTGTGAGAGAGCATTCAAGTTTGAGAGGTTAAGAACAAAACAGAAATCGGCTGTTAGGTTCTTGTAGATCTTAGTGATTGTAAAACGCTTCTAAGGGTTTGATAATCACAGAAGATCAGTTTGAAAGTTTGCGTGTTTGTGTGTTTCGAGTTCTTGTTCTTCTACATAATCTTGTTTCTGTGTTCGAATATCAATCAAGGGGATTCCGCACCCTTGATAGATTAACAGTCTTGTTACGATCCATACGGGATTCAGGGACCTATAGATCCCTAGTCTCGACTCGAGACCATATAATCACACTTTCGATTTGGACTTTCACTGCTATAGGCTTGTGTAGTTGGGCTGCATATTTGGGCTCTGTCTGTTTACGTATATGTTATTGTTGAACGTGGAATGTGGACTGTTAGTTGATTGATATGATTATACGTATATGCCATGATCAATACTTGTATGCAACTTGTTAGTATACGTGTAGAAAATCATACGTGCATTACTTAAACCTAGACCTGACTTGTATGGTAACCATGTTAGGACGTGGTTGACCACAAGTGGCTCAAGTGACCTTTTGTTTATCTGCCGAGCAAACCAAGGTGAGTTCACACACTTTCTAAGGCATGGGATTCCCGGTGGCTGGGAATGGGTTAAAGAATTAAAACGGAACCTACATATCCTCCTTGGGTAGGATATGTACCGCCATCCTCCATGGATAGGATGCCAATATAAATCCTATGTATTCTCCTTGGGTAGAATACGTACGTTCGTCCTCCTTGGGTAGGACAACAACCTTAAACTTACTAGACAAAACTCTATCATTAAGTCCCTCATTTTATATCGACTTAATCGCCGAGGCCGATGGCGAGCGGGTCATTAGTTAATAGCGCTATTAGGTTTGACAAACCTCACACCGTGCTGGTCGGACGGGCGTGTACTAATGGATCATGGCAAACTGTCAATGATGATAGACATTGACGTAGGGCACAACTATTGTTCGTCAGTTGTCGATATGGTAACGGTCTAGTGGTTCACATGGGGAAGCCCCCACTGATTATGGATAAGGTTTGGGAAACAAAGATACAAGTTAACTCATGGTTTACGAAACAAATTGGTTTTCAAAACAAACTTGTAAAACTAAAACAACCAACTGTGAACTCGCTCAACTTTGTTGTTGACTCGTTGTTACATGCCTTGCAGGTCGTTAGGTATTCATGGAGCTTGCACAAGGAGGCGTGATCGTTGTGGGACATGGATAGTCATATGCCATGTTAAGCATATGATATATTTGAACTCATACTTTGGTTTTAAACATTATGCTTCCGCTTACAACTTAAACTATGTTTTGTTTGGTGTCACACCCTGATATTTCCATGTATTACCGGTGGGCCCGGTGGGGAGTATCGTGACGTAGTTGATATCATCATAGTCAAACAACACAAATTATAAATGCACAGCGGAAGCAAAAGGTATGAATCACATTACAAACCGAATAAATAGTAATATCAAAGTATTAAAATGGATTGTAAAAGATTCACAGGCGGATCAAAACATAAATAAGATCATTGTTCAACAGACTTTAACATCTAGAGCTTGCAAGACTTGGTTATTGATGTCTGGAGTAGCCAGCCTATTTCGTATAGTACCTGCACTTAACCTTTTGGAAAATACGTCAGTTTACACTGGTAAATACAATTAACTGACTCATTTTGAAAAGAGTTTAAGAAAATTAGTTTGAATGCACATGGCACAAAAGTATCTTTTATAACTTGGGATAATTATTTAGAAATAAACTTGTATACAGTTTTACATGTTTGTCGTCTGTTTAGGACCCGGTTAGAAGAGCTGGTTTAATAAGATTAATAGACACACCACTGGGTATAATACCCACAAGGAGATACCCTTCTTGTGGACTACCCCTTTTTACATACGCAACTATCAGGTGTATGCCTACACTCCGTGCTTAAGTCGTGGCCATTACTAATGAATGAGCCGAGGATATCCAGGACACGGTCATTAACCCCCCAAAGGCATTGCATCAAACAAGACAGAATAAAACGGGTTATGCATCTTTTTAATCAATATTTGATTGTACGACTTCATACCCGACCAAGCGGTATTATAATACCGTACCCCAAGCCCGTATAGGGAAAATAAGTTAAAAGTATTTACCTGAGCAAAGTATAAATCACAACAGCAAGTGCACATAGCTTTTACTGGGATCCTAATCTGGAACGAAGGTTTTAATAACCTATTAGATTCCTAACGGGTCTTAATTAAGCCTAAACTTAGACCAGTTAGTTTTAAAGGAAGATATACGGTTCCAAACGCACGATTAAGCGAAGACCGGATTAGAATGTGGTTTAGACCCGACAAGTTTGTATACTTGTATAATATGGGTAAACTACACATTCTGGATTTTGAGATAAAAATGATAAGGTTTGACCCGTTTCGGCTAGTTTATGCAACTAGTTACATAAACCGCGCTGATCGCGAATAATGCGTAACGGGTAACCGAATGATTCATGAACAGGTTTCCTAAGTTAATATGCTTTAAATATGTTGTGATATCAGTAGGATACCTTCCATTATGCCCAATACGAGTTTAATCTCAAATTAAGCCCCGTAGGGGTATTTTGGTCATTTTAAAGATTATAAAAGAGATTAATTATAATTCTGAGATTCGGGTCTGAAATAATCAGTAAAACTATTTAATTTAATAGGTTATATCAGTTGGTGGAAGGTCTTATATGACAAGAATGGTTTTAAACCCATACTAGGTGTTTAATATGCGTAAAAAGCCGTTTTAAGCGATTTCTGGGTTATAACGGAAATCTGAGTTTTCTGATCAGTTTATAAAGTTCAAAATACTTCATTTATCATATAAAATCAGTGGCCAAAGGTTTGGTATCAAATTGTTATGTAAAACTCATTTTATAAGCGAAAAGGGTATAATTGGCAATAACCGAATCAAGGCGATAACCCTATGTTATGATCAGTTTAAAAATAATTAAAAATCTTCAAAAATCCCAAAATATTATATTACATCAGTGGGTAAAAGGTTTGGTGTCAAAAATTGGGTTTAGATAGGCTTTATGCTAATTACGCCGTTTAATTCATAAAAAGCGTTCTAATTACGCTATTAAGCATAACTTCTAATCTAGACCTCCAACTGATGTGAAAATTTAGGGACATGTTTATAAATCAGTAACAAAGATTATTGTCCTCTCACATTTCCAAAATTCTCGTTTTATGGTCAAAAGGGCATTATGGTCAACATTAAGCAATTAATGGAAACGTGTAAACGAATCGGACAATCAACAAACCAATCACAGAGGGTTATACTATCATGTAACCCGGTCCTAATGAAACTCTTAGGCATTTCTAAATCATGCTAATATGGGTCAGAACTGAAAGTCAAAGCAGTGGTCAAAGTATGCGACTTTCGGTTCCGAACCGGTCCTAAACTGAAAATTGTCGGGTCGGACATGCCTAGACATGTTCTTGCATTGATTACCAAGTTATATGAGTGGAAAAACAGGTTACACGTCTTCTACATTGCTAATTATGTGTTAATTCAAAAATTATATTTATGTTGACTTTTTATAACCAACTTTGACCCGACAAATGACCTAGTTAGAGCGGGAATCAGAGGGTGCCCTTTTAAGGGTTTAATGCCCACATAAATACCAACTTATAACTACTTTCAATTTGGCTAATCACCAGACCATTAGTGATTAATCGATAAGTCAAACCTTAATTACGACGGTTTGACTTTAAGCTAATTAACTAAGTAAAACGTGATTAAGGAAGGTTAAGGAAGCTTACCAAGGTCCAATGCACGACTAATGATGCTTAGGGAGTGGCCTTGAGCTCTAGAAATCTTCAGGAGTGAAGTTTGGAATGAATGATCAAATGGTGCAACATAGAACTTCTTATATAGGGACTTTAATCCCACAAGATCATGCCAAACAAAGTCTTTGGATGTTATGGGATCATTCCAAGTGTCCCTAGGCCCTTCTAAAACATTAAACAAGCCCCTAGAATCAAGAATTGGTGAATTGAGGCGGTGTAACCGGATGAAACAGGCAGCTGCCTGTGTTTTCTGCATCTGGGCATGGCTTACGGACCATAAGGGTCCAGCCATACGGTCCGTAAGGACCAGGCCAGCTCACCAGAACTTTTAAAAGCTGACACCTTTGGCCCCTGGTCCTCCCAAACTTGATTTTAATATGCTTTCTTGCACTTGTAACCCCCAAACTTGACTTTTAAGGACTCCAAGTCATAAACCAACTTTGTTAGGTCCCCGGTTATTCATACGATCACCGAAAAGTCTTAAATTTCAACGTTGACGCTTTTAACCCCTCGTATACGAATTTTATCATTACTTCCTCATACGATAACGAAACTTGGTGAAATTTTTATCATGCATTCTAGTGAGCATAATTAATCATTACAAAGCTTTGGGTTTGCTAAAAGGTCACTCAGAGGTATACTTTAAACATGTTGACACATTTAACCCCTGTAGTTTGTAATCTCTAACTTTCTTCCACAATTAGCTTCGTATGATCCATGATTTGTTCGTTTAAGGTTATAAACATTATGTGGGGCTATTTTGAAGTATATTTAACCATTGTTGACACTTTGAACCCTTTTATTCACATAGTTTCTTTGTTTGTCAACTTTAGTCCTTCTAATCAATCCTTTACACGTTTTAAGCCCATGACACGTGTCGATATAATATTGGACATGAATTTTCGAGGTGTTACATTTGGACACCAATTATATTGTGTTGGGTTTTATATTTATTTACATGCTTTGTTCAATATGATTGGTGGCTTGATCCTGGTCAGTCACGCCTCCATGCGGTGATACTCCGCTTGTGGATTTTGGGGGTGTGACAGATTGGTATCAGAGCCATTGGTTATAGTGAACTTGGTTTTAAAAAGGGGAAAAGATTTTTGATAAAACCAGACTATAACCTGTACAGTGCTCAACGATCCACAACGACACATCGCTCCACGTGCAAGGCTCAACACTATTGGTGATATGATTTATGTTTATATTACTTAACTGTTAGTTACATAGTACATTGTTCATGGTATGCTTAGATAAATGTAGCAACTATTGTTAGACACTTATTGTGTGCTTACTCTCTTCGGTCATCGCACTTTCGCGACACCTTTCTCACTCATGTTTCCTTTGATATGAAGATCATGAGTGGACGTATCAACCCAACTCAAGCCCAGCTGACGACTTTAATCAATGAACAAGTTACTGCAGCACTCGCAGCCGCTCAGGCAGGAGGTCAACCTGCTCAGCCTCCTGTTTGTACTTTCAAAACTTTTATGGACTGCCGACCTACTACTTTCAACGGCACTGAGGGAGCTGTAGGCCTCCTTCACTGGTTTGAGAAGCTCGAGTCTGTTTTTAAGATGTGTGAATGCCCTGAGGCTCGTAGGGTGTAGTATGCTACTGGTACTCTTGAAGGTGTAGCGCTCACGTGGTGGAACGCTCAGGTCCAAATGCTGGGGTTGGTTGCTGCTAATGCCACCCCATGGAACGATTTCAAGGAATTAATCGAGGAAGAGTACTGTAATTGTAACACCTCGAAAATTTACGTCCTATAATGTGTTGACACGTGTCATAGGTTAGAACGTGTGAAAGAATGTTCTAGAAGGACTAAATTTGACAAACAGTGAAACTGTGTAAATAGAAGGGTTCAAAGTGTCAACAATGAATAAATATACTTTGCAATAACCCTACATGATGTTTATAACCTTAAACGAATAGATCATGGATCATACAAAGCGAATTGTGAAAGAAAGTGAGAGATTACAAACTACAGGGGTTAAATGTGCCAACATGTTTAAGTTATACCTCTGAGTCACCTTTTGACAAACCCGAAGCTTTGTAACGATTAATTATGCTCACTGGAATGTACCACAAAAATTTCATGAAGTTTCGTTATCGTATGAGCAAGTTGTGATAAAATTCGTGTGTGAGGGTTAGAATCGTCAACATTGAAATTTAGGGCTTTTCGGGTGATCACAAAGTTACCCGAGTACTTAACAAAGTGGGTATAAGTCTTAAAGCCCCATATGTTAAATAACAAAGCTTCATATGCAAGTGGGATGGTGAAAACGACCTTTCGGGGGACCAAGGACCAAAATGCAATAAAAGAAAAACAAAAATCAGGTTTCCAGGTCCCAGGCGGCCCGCTTTGGATATGCTGAAATGGGACGCGGGCCGCGTCAGGCCTGCAGATGCAGAAAAAACAGACAGCTGCCTGTTGATGCTTGTAACCGACTCGAATGCAATTGTTTCGATACTTTGGGCTGCCTAAAATGGTTTTTAGCTAGTAGGGGACTTGTGGATGATAATGCAACACTCCTAGACTTAGTTGTCAATGATCTAAGCATGTTTGAAGTTGTTTATAAGACCCACATTATACAACATTGATCATTCATCACTCCTGAGCATTTCCAGAGCATACAAGCAGGTCACAAGCTTTCCAAAACATCCCTTAGACGTGTGTAAGTGCCTTTGATCCTTCTAAATTCATTTATGCTTAGCTTATGGCCTAGAAATCAAACCGTCGTAACTACGGTTTGACTTTTAGATAAAACACAATCGGTCCAGAGTTTTGTCGAATCGAAAGTTGTTATAAGTTGGTATTTATATGGGTAATAAACCCCTAAAAGGGCACTCACTGATTCGAATCCTAACTAGGTCGTTTATCGAGTCAAAGGTTGTCCGAAAAAGTCAACAGAAACCTTAATCGCATATTTAATGATACGGAAGGCGTGTAACCTGTTTTATCAGTCATATAACTTGAAAATAAGTATAATAACTTGTCTACACTTGTTTGATTTGACAACTTTATGTTTTGAACCGATTCGGAACCGAGAGACGCAAAAGTTTGACTTTTGCTTTGACCTCAGTTCTGACCCGGTTTAAATAGATTTAGACATGCCTTAAGGTTCCATTAGGACCTAGTTACTTATGTGTATAAGCCTCTGCGTTTATACCACTCGAATCCCTAATCGTCCGATGTTTCCGTTAATCGCCTAAATATTGACCGTAATGCCCTTATGACCATAAAACGAGATTTTTGGAAATGTGAAAGTGCCATAATCTTAGTTACTGATTATTATGGATGTCCCGAAAATTTCACGTTAATCGGAGGTCTAGATTAGGAGTTATGCTTAATGACGTAATTAAGAACGCTTTTATTAATTAAACGGCGTCATTAGCATAAAACCTATCTAAACCCAAATTTTGACACCAAACCTTTTACCCACTGATGTAATATAATATTTTAGGATTTTTGAAGATTTTTAATTATTTTTAAACTGATCATAAGCTTGGATTAGCGCCTTAATTCGGTAAAAACCGAATATGCCCTTTTCGGCCATAAAATGAGTTTTACAAGTCTAAATGGTGCCAATCCAATTGCTACTGATTTTAAATAATAAATTAAGTGTTTTGAACCTGTTTAACTGATCAGAAAACTCAGAATCGTATTTTAAACCGTACATCGCTTAAAACGACTTTATACGCGTATTTAACGCATAGTTTGGGTTTAAAACTATTTTAGTATACAAGACTTATTACCAAAGGTTATAACCTGTTAAAATAAGCTATTTTACTGATCAACTCAGACCCGGATCACAGGCGTCTAATTAAACTCTTTTATAGTCTTTAAAATGACCGAAATACCCCTACGGGGCATATAAAGAGATTAAACTCGTTTTGGGAATCATGGGTGATATCCTACTGATATCACAACTTATTTAAGGAGTGTCAACTTAGGAAACCTGTTTAGGACTCTTACGGATACCCGTTACGCTTCATGCGCGTTCGGTTCGGTTTATGTAACTAGTTTACATAAATTAGCCGAAACGGGTCAAACCTTATCGGTTTTATCTCAAAATCCAGAATGTGTATCATATACCCATATTAAGCAAGTCTTCAAACTTGTCGGGTCTAAATCACATTCTATCCGGTCTTCGCTTAATCGTGCGTACGAACCGTATCTTTAAAACTAACCGGTCTAAGCATAAGCTTAACTAAAGACCCGTTAGGATTCTAATAGGTTATTATAAACCTTCGTTCCAGATTAGGAGAACCAGTAAAAGATATTTGCACTCGCTGATTTTGAACTATACTTACTCAGGTAAATACTTTTAACTTATTTTCCCTATACGGGCTTGGGGTACGGTATATAAAATACCGCTTGGTCGGGGCGTTGAATCTTTGATTGAATGAATGATAATGAAAGTATTGAGACGTCTCGTTTAATATTGTTTTGTTTGCTTAAAGCCTTTGGGGGGTTAATGACCGTGTCCCGGATATCCCTGGCATCATTTTACGAAATGGCCACGACCTTAGCACTCAGGTGTAGGCGTACACCTGTTAGTGTCTCATAAATAAAGTGGTGTGTTAATTGATCTTTAACCCGGCTCGATCCGGGCTACTGAACGCATAAGGAACATGTAAATCCCTACAAGTATTATATATTTAAATAATTATCCCAAGTTATAAAATATTATTTGTGCCTTGTGCCTTAAATGCATTTTCTTAAACTCTTTTCAAAATGAGTCGGTTGATTGTATTTACCAGTGTAAACTGACGTATTTTCTTAAAAAGGTTAAGTGCAGGTACTACGCGAAATAGGCTGGCTTGTCTCCTAGCATCCACATTAAGTCTCGCCAGCTTGGATGTCATAAACTGTTGAACAATTGTTTCCTTTTATTTTTGATCTACCTGTGGATTTATATTCGACTATTTGTGATACTTAATATTACAATATCGTTTGGTTGAATTAAATCTATACTTTGCTTCCGCTGTGCATTTAAATATTGTGTTGTTTGACTATTATGTTGCCAACCACGTCACGATACTCCCCTACCGGGCCCACCGGTGACACGTGGAAATTCGGGGTGTGACAGGTTGGTATCAGAGCCAACTCTGAGTGAATTAAACACTAGCCTTTTGTGTTTAATCTCAGTTACACAATTGCACATTCCTAAATCTTCGAGTCTAGACAAAGAACTTAGGAATAATCCAAATTGTTAAAATTTTTATTTAATAAAATTTTGTCCTTTATTTTTTTTTCCTTGTTATTACCTTGTGTATTTTAACAGGTACAATAATGCCGCCAAGATTTAGACGAGGTGGTCGAGGAAAGGAGCCAGCTAGCGCCCCTAACGACCATGAGGCAGGGCCTTCATATCGACGAACTTCTTCTACAAGGAATGACGAAACGAGGGAACTATGGAGGACATATGAAGACGATGCCAGACGATCTTTTTCGCACGCCTCAACACCTCCATATCATGACTCTTATGGGCCTCAGTCAGAGAACGAACCCCACAACCCACAACGTTTCTTTGGCGACCCTACTCCTGTTTTTCAGGGTCAGTTTAACCCAGCAGAGTACCTGCCAGAGCAAGTGGGCTTTAACCCACTAGGACCAGAAGATCACTTTTCGGGTGATCAAGATATGGACGAGGACACAGATCCCGTCGAGGCTTCAACCGGATCATTTAACCATCCTTTCGTGATCTCAGACGGTTCGTCTTTCCACGGAACACCATACCAGGGTCCGGATAGTCACATGGCACGGTTCGAACGATGTGAGTGGTACTATACACCATCTGAACACTCATCACCTCACCAGCAGCCGCCACTGCAGCAGCAAAATCCCTCTGGGGATCCACGTTATGAGGCAGTCACGCCACCGCCTCCACCGCCGCCAGTTCACCTAGAGCCTCCAGAACCACCAAGACGTAGGAGGACTGGTGCACGGATCTCAGCACGAGAAGTTGACTTTCGTCTCAACACCCCTCAACACTCTAGCGGTAGCCATTACCCGCCTACTCATGAAGTCCCACAGATGGGTGGACCTTCTGTCCCAGTTTCGGAGGTGAATTCAGCACCTATTGTACCGCCATCACCGGGTTTTGGCCACCCAATACCTGCTTATACTGCTCCGGCAGCTTACAACCCATATGGACCACCAGCATACCATGGCTATAACTATGCTGATGACCCTTACAACGTAGCATCAAGCTACCAAGCCCATAATAATCCTGAAGGACCATACGGACCCCCTTGGGGAATGGGATACCCAGCTCGGGGGTATCAAGCACCTGTTCAGCCGCCACCACAGTACCAGCCACCACGGGCTCCTCCACCTGAGCAGGAGGAACTCCGTCGAAGACTGGCTAAAGTGGAGCGAGACTTCCAGAAGGAACGTAGGAAGAATGAAGGATTTATGAGTGGTTTGGCAAACTTGCTTAAGGGAAAGAAGAAACGGGATCGTTAAATTCCCATATATATATTGTTGTATTTCCTTGTTTAAATCAAGTCCCTACGTGGACATTTATTTATGTATGTATGTAGTCCCTGCGTGGACATCTATCTTTGTACTTAGTCCCTACGTGGACTTGTCTCTAGTAGTCCCTGCGTGGACATTTACTTTTGTAGACCGTCCCTGTGAGGACATGTATTATCTGTATTGCTCTTGCATGGGCATCTGTTTCTGTGAAAAGTCCCGTTTAGGGCAAAATGTACTACTTTTAGTTTAATGGAATGTAAGTTTACAAATTTCATCTTTGCTATGTTATGCATAATTAAAAGATATATGAAATAAATAAATCAAAATCATTCCTTTTAAAAGTCTATCTGCCTATGTTATTTTTGTAAGGATCTTAAAAGTATAACCTAGCCTGCATGTCATTTTAAGACCGGGCCCAGATGGTAAAACTAGTTAAAAAGATTCAAATCCCTGTTAACATCTGAAAACATGTTGACACTCCTGGCAGACATGATTCGTTAAAAACACACGTGTTATTATTATATATGGATCTTTTCAAGGATTCTAAACCCAACTAAATGATCTCTGAATCATGGGTTAAATCATTAATAAATATGATCAGTTCTTTTTACCATCCATTGGTAATGGAATGCCTACGGGCCCTTCTCATTCTCATATGAGACAAAAGACAGTATTAGTCTGTGACCCTGTCTGATAAAGGTAATGAACTTTGTTCAAACCTTCATGCTTTGATTCTCTGAAATCCTAGCTTATGATCTATATTGTCCCTGTGATTAGGCCTTATGTGCTAATAAATACTGTTATTGTTTTATAAATAGGATAAATTATAGTAGAAATCCTAAATTTATGTGAGTAATAAATTAACCAGATATGGTCTATGTTTACCACGGTTAATAAAATTGCCATAAAAGACAATTCTATAATAAACTCACCAATAAATTATTGCCAATGTGTTACAGTTCAAGATACATGGCAGACTCAAACGAGGTCAACAGTCACCCAAGGATAGTGAATGATAATGCCCATGTAAACGTAGCGGGTGCAGAGTTGCAAGCTATGATAGACAATGCAGTTAATAGAGCTATGGATAGACAGCACCATGGATCAAGTGGTACCCATACGAGGACCCATTCTGCATCACACACTAGAACACCCTCCAGGACCCACACTGCCCACAACAGTAATTCTCACCACTCCTCAAATCAAAGGAGTAATCCATCCCAAAGAGTCGTACAGAACCAAGAACCTCGTAATAGGGGTTGCACATATAAGTACTTTGTCTCGTGCAAACCCAGAGACTTCAATGGGGAAAAAGGAGCTGTTGATTGCATGACGTGGATGGATGAAATGGATACTGTGGTGGATATTAGTGGTTGCCATAATAGGGACATTGTGAAGTTTGTCTCGCAGTCTTTCAAAGGAGAAGCCTTAGCCTGGTGGAGATCTTTGATCCAAGCCACAGGGAAAGTCCCGTTATACAACATGACCTGGGAACAGTTCATGGCACTAATCAAGGAGAATTTCTGCCCTCAACATGAGGTTGAGAGAATTGAATCTGATTTCCTGGCGCTGGTCATGAAAAACCTGGACTGTCAGGCCTACCTTACCACTTTCAATACTTTGTCAAGGTTGGTCCCTTACTTGGTAACTCCGGAGCCTAAACGTATAGCTCGTTTTATCGGGGGTTTGGAACCGGAGATCAAAGCAAGTGTAAAGGCCTCCAGACCAACCACTTTTCGGTCAGTAACGGACATATCGTTGTCTCTGACCTCAGATGCTGTTAGGCTGAGGTCACTGAGGAAAAATGATACCGAAAAGAGGAAGCGTGAGGATGACAACTCACGACGATCAGACAAGAAGCAGAAGGGAAACAATGACCAAAAGAAGGGGTCAGGTTTTAAGAAGGATGGTCAACAGTCGGGTGAAAAACCCAGATGTAAAACCTGCAAGAGACAGCACTTTGGGAAGTGCAGGTTTGAATCCAACTCACAAACACAATCGAAGCCTTTTGCATGTGGGTTATGCAAATCCAGGGAACACAAAACCGTGGATTGCAAGAAGATAAAGGATGCAACCTGCTATGGTTGCAATGAAAAGGGGCACATCAGGAGCAATTGCCCAAAATATGCCAAGAAGCCGGAAGAGGCCAAGAAGACCAATGCTAGGGTCTTCAGAATGGATGCTAAGGAAGCCGTCAAGGACGACAACGTGATAACAGGTACCTTTCTCGTAAATGATGTTTATGCGAGAGTGTTATTTGATTCAGGCGCTGATAAGTCGTTTGTAGATAATAAGTTTTGTGAATTGTTGAAACTACCTGTTAGAACTTTAAGTGTGAATTATGAGGTGGAACTAGCAGATGGCACTTTAGAAACCGCTTCAACCTTATTAGATGGATGTTTCATATCCATTAAGAATCACTATTTTCCTTTGTCCCTACTTCCTTTAAAACTAGCCGGTTTCGACATAGTTTTGGGTATGGACTGGTTATCTCATAACCAGGCCCAGATTATTTGCAATAAGAAGCAAGTGAGGATCAAGACTTCGTCTGGTGAATCACTTACTATCCAGGGAGATACCCAGTATGGGCTACCCGAGAAAATGTCTATACTCAAAGACTCAAAGTGTTTGAAGAAGGGCTGTGTCATCTATATGGCACAGGTGATTATTAATGAACCGAAACCCAAGATTGGAGATATACCAGTCATTTCTGAATACCCCGAAGTATTTCCTGAAGAACTACCTGGTTTGCCACCAGATAGGCAAGTGGAATTCAGAATTGACATTATTCCTGGATCAGCACCAGTTGCAAGGGCGCCTTATAGGTTGGCACCAACAGAGATGAAGGAATTGAGGACGCAGCTAGATGATTTGCTAGCCAAAGGTTTCATCAAACCTAGTTCGTCTCCTTGGGGAGCACCAGTTTTATTTGTTAAGAAGAAGGATGGATCGATGCGTCTGTGCATCGACTACCGTGAGCTTAATAAGGTTACTATCAAGAATAGGTATCCTTTGCCCAGAATCGACGATCTGTTCGATCAACTTCAAGGGGCAAGTTTCTTCTCAAAAATTGACTTGAGGTCAGGCTACCATCAATTGAAGGTTAGAGATGAAGATGTGCACAAAACAACATTTAGGACTCGTTATGGTCATTACGAGTTCCTAGTGATGCCTTTTGGGCTCACTAATGCACCAGCCGCGTTCATGGATCTCATGAATCGCGTTTGCAAGCCGCACTTAGACAAATTCGTCATCGTCTTCATCGACGACATTCTCATCTACTCAAAGAACCAAGCTGACCATGAGAAGCATCTTCACTGCATACTGGAACTACTTCATAAAGAGAAGCTCTATGCCAAGTTCTCAAAGTGTGAATTCTGGCTTCGAGCAGTCCAATTTCTTGGACATGTTGTTAGTGAGCGTGGTATCCAAGTAGATCCCGCTAAAGTTGAATCTGTCATGAATTGGCATGAGCCAAAGACGCCTACAGAAATTCGTAGCTTCCTAGGTTTGGCAGGATACTATAGGCGATTCATAGAAAACTTTTCAAGGATTGCTGCACCCCTGACTTCGCTGACACGTAAGAAGATTAAGTTTGACTGGGGTCCTAAGCAGCAGGAATCCTTCGATATTCTGAAACAAAAGTTGAGCAATGCTCCGGTACAAACATTGTCTGATGGAATAGAGGAGTTTGTAGTTTATTGTGATGCATCACATACCGGGATGGGATGTGTGCTTATGCAGAAGGGCAAAGTCATTGCCTATGCTTCGCGACAGTTAAAGGTGCACGAAAAGAATTACACCACCCACGATTTGGAGTTGGGTGCCGTTGTATTCGCACTAAAACTGTGGAGGCACTACTTATATGGAATCAAATGTGTGATCTATTCTGATCACAAGAGCCTTCAACATCTGTTCAACCAGAAGGACTTGAACATGAGGCAACGCCGTTGGATGGAAACTCTTAATGATTACGATTGTGAAATAAGATACCATCCCGGCAAGGCGAATGTAGTCGCCGATGCCTTGAGTCGGAAGGAGAGGGTGAAACCCATCCGAATCAATGCCAAGAGCATGGAAATAAAAAACAGTTTGATGGAAAGGTTGTTAGCTGCACAGAAGGAAGCTGTGTTGGAAGCTAACTATCCTAACGAAAAGCTAGGAATAACTGAGGAGCAGCTATCTCTTAGTAAGGATGGAATTTTTAGATTGAATGGACGGATATGGGTTCCAATTTATGGAGGACTCCGAGATGTTATCCTCCAGGAAGCCCACAGCTCTAAATATTCTGTTCATCCTGGAGCTGATAAAATGTACCAGGATCTTAGAGCAAATTATTGGTGGATAGGCTTGAAGAAGTCTGTAGCTACCTATGTAGCTAAATGCTTGACGTGTGCGCAAGTCAAGGCAGAACATCAAAAACCGTCAGGTTTGCTACAACAGCCTGAACTTCCTACTTGGAAGTGGGAAATGGTAACTATGGATTTTATCACCAAGTTACCTAAGACAAGGAAAGGAAATGACACCATCTGGGTGATAGTTGATTGACTGACTAAGTCAGCACATTTCCTACCCATTAAGGAGACCTACAGCTCTGATATGTTAGCCCAACTGTACGTTGATAAGATTGTAGCCTTACATGGCATACCTATAGCTATTATCTCTGACCGAGATACTAGGTACACGTCGCATTTTCGGAAAAGCTTCCAACAATCTTTGGGCACACGTTTGAACTTTAGTACGGCTTACCATCCACAGACAGATGGTCAAAGTGAGCGTACTATTCAAACGCTAGAAGACATGCTACGTGCATGTGCGATCGATTTGGGAGGTAGCTGGGATAAGAACCTGCCATTAATCGAATTCTCCTACAACAATAGCTACCATACCAGCATCAAGGCTGCGCCTTTTGAGGCATTATACGGTAGAAAGTGTAGATCACCAGTTTGTTGGGCGGAAGTTGGAGAAGTCCAGTTATCAGGACCAGAGATCGTGTTCGAAACGACGGACAAGATTGTCCAGATTCGAAACAATCTCCAAGCTGCCCGGAATAGGCAGAAGATTTACGCTGATCCAAATCGTAAGGATTTTCACTTCGAAGTAGGTGAAAAAGTCCTACTTAAAGTGTCACCCTGGAAAGGAGTGATGCGGTTTGGTAAGAAAGGCAAACTAAGCCCGAGATACATAGGACCCTTCGAGGTTATCGAACGTGTCGGGTCAATTGCCTACAAGTTAAACTTACCTGAAGAGCTCAGTAGTATACACAATGTGTTCCACATCTGCAATCTGAAGAAGTGTTTCGCTAACGAATCAGTGGTTATACCCTATACAGATGTGCATATTGATGAGAGCTTGAAATTTGTGGAAAAACCTTTGTCGATCGAAGATCGACAGGTGAGGAAGCTTCGAAGGAAGCATATACCTTTTGTAAAGGTCAAATGGGATGCCCGAAGAGGTCCCGAATTCACGTGGGAGGTTGAATCCACGATGAAAGAAAAATACCCTTACTTATTTCAGTAAATCTCGGGTCGAGATTTATTTTAAGTGGGTGAGGATGTAACACCTCGAAAATTTACGTCCTATAATGTGTTGACACGTGTCATAGGTTAGAACGTGTGAAAGAATGTTCTAGAAGGACTAAATTTGACAAACAGTGAAACTGTGTAAATAGAAGGGTTCAAAGTGTCAACAATGAATAAATATACTTTGCAATAACCCTACATGATGTTTATAACCTTAAACGAATAGATCATGGATCATACAAAGCGAATTGTGAAAGAAAGTGAGAGATTACAAACTACAGGGGTTAAATGTGCCAACATGTTTAAGTTATACCTCTGAGTCACCTTTTGACAAACCCGAAGCTTTGTAACGATTAATTATGCTCACTGGAATGTACCACAAAAATTTCATGAAGTTTCGTTATCGTATGAGCAAGTTGTGATAAAATTCGTGTGTGAGGGTTAGAATCGTCAACATTGAAATTTAGGGCTTTTCGGGTGATCACAAAGTTACCCGAGTACTTAACAAAGTGGGTATAAGTCTTAAAGCCCCATATGTTAAATAACAAAGCTTCATATGCAAGTGGGATGGTGAAAACGACCTTTCGGGGGACCAAGGACCAAAATGCAATAAAAGAAAAACAAAAATCAGGTTTCCAGGTCCCAGGCGGCCCGCTTTGGATATGCTGAAATGGGACGCGGGCCGCGTCAGGCCTGCAGATGCAGAAAAAACAGACAGCTGCCTGTTGATGCTTGTAACCGACTCGAATGCAATTGTTTCGATACTTTGGGCTGCCTAAAATGGTTTTTAGCTAGTAGGGGACTTGTGGATGATAATGCAACACTCCTAGACTTAGTTGTCAATGATCTAAGCATGTTTGAAGTTGTTTATAAGACCCACATTATACAACATTGATCATTCATCACTCCTGAGCATTTCCAGAGCAT
This sequence comes from Helianthus tuberosus, assembly GCA_030545235.1. Lineage (NCBI taxonomy): Eukaryota > Viridiplantae > Streptophyta > Magnoliopsida > Asterales > Asteraceae > Helianthus > Helianthus tuberosus. The sequence continues at coordinate 23,657 of JARYGA010047848.1, read as the reverse complement.
ACAAGCAGGTCACAAGCTTTCCAAAACATCCCTTAGACGTGTGTAAGTGCCTTTGATCCTTCTAAATTCATTTATGCTTAGCTTATGGCCTAGAAATCAAACCGTCGTAACTACGGTTTGACTTTTAGATAAAACACAATCGGTCCAGAGTTTTGTCGAATCGAAAGTTGTTATAAGTTGGTATTTATATGGGTAATAAACCCCTAAAAGGGCACTCACTGATTCGAATCCTAACTAGGTCGTTTATCGAGTCAAAGGTTGTCCGAAAAAGTCAACAGAAACCTTAATCGCATATTTAATGATACGGAAGGCGTGTAACCTGTTTTATCAGTCATATAACTTGAAAATAAGTATAATAACTTGTCTACACTTGTTTGATTCGACAACTTTATGTTTTGAACCGATTCGGAACCGAGAGACGCAAAAGTTTGACTTTTGCTTTGACCTCAGTTCTGACCCGGTTTAAATAGATTTAGACATGCCTTAAGGTTCCATTAGGACCTAGTTACTTGTGTGTATAAGCCTCTGCATTTATACCACTCGAATCCCTAATCGTCCGATGTTTCCGTTAATCGCCTAAATATTGACCGTAATGCCCTTATGACCATAAAACGAGATTTTTGGAAATGTGAAAGTGCCATAATCTTAGTTACTGATTATTATGCATGTCCCGAAAATTTCACGTTAATCGGAGGTCTAGATTAGGAGTTATGCTTAATGACGTAATTAAGAACGCTTTTATTAATTAAACGGCGTCATTAGCATAAAACCTATCTAAACCCAAATTTTGACACCAAACCTTTTACCCACTGATGTAATATAATATTTTAGGATTTTTGAAGATTTTTAATTATTTTTAAACTGATCATAAGCTTGGATTAGCGCCTTAATTCGGTAAATACCGAATATGCCCTTTTCGGCCATAAAATGAGTTTTACAAGTCTAAATGGTGCCAATCCAATTGCTACTGATTTTAAATAATAAATTAAGTGTTTTGAACCTGCTTAACTGATCAGAAAACTCAGAATCGTATTTTAAACCGTACATCGCTTAAAACGACTTTATACGCGTATTTAACGCATAGTTTGGGTTTAAAACTATTTTAGTATACAAGACTTATTACCAAAGGTTATAACCTGTTAAAATAAGCTATTTTACTGATCAAATCAGACCCGGATCACAGGCGTCTAATTAAACTCTTTTATAGTCTTTAAAATGACCGAAATACCCCTACGGGGCATATAAAGAGATTAAACTCGTTTTGGGAATCATGGGTGATATCCTACTGATATCACAACTTATTTAAGGCGTGTCAACTTAGGAAACCTGTTTAGGACTCTTACGGATACCCGTTACGCTTCATGCGCGTTCGGTTCGGTTTATGTAACTAGTTTACATAAATTAGCCGAAACGGGTCAAACCTTATCGGTTTTATCTCAAAATCCAGAATGTGTATCATATACCCATATTAAGAAAGTCTTCAAACTTGTCGGTTCTAAATCACATTCTATCCGGTCTTCGCTTAATCGTGCGTACGAACCGTATCTTTAAAACTAACCGGTCTAAGCATAAGCTTAACTAAAGACCCGTTAGGATTCTAATAGGTTATTATAAACCTTCGTTCCAGATTAGGAGAACCAGTAAAATATATTTGCACTCGCTGATTTTGAACTATACTTACTCAGGTAAATACTTTTAACTTATTTTCCCTATACGGGCTTGGGGTACGGTATATAAAATACCGCTTGGTCGGGGCGTTGAATCTTTGATTGAATGAATGATAATGAAAGTATTGAGACGTCTCGTTTAATATTGTTTTGTTTGCTTAAAGCCTTTGGGGGGTTAATGACCGTGTCCCGGATATCCCTGGCATCATTTTACGAAATGGCCACGACCTTAGCACTCAGGTGTAGGCGTACACCTGTTAGTGTCTCATAAATAAAGTGGTGTGTTAATTGACCTTTAACCCGACTCGATCCGGGCTACTGAACGCATAAGGAACATGTAAATCCCTACAAGTATTATATATTTAAATAATTATCCCAAGTTATAAAATATTATTTGTGCCTTGTGCCTTAAATGCATTTTCTTAAACTCTTTTCAAAATGAGTCGGTTGATTGTATTTACCAGTGTAAACTGACGTATTTTCTTAAAAAGGTTAAGTGCAGGTACTACGCGAAATAGGCTGGCTTGTCTCCTAGCATCCACATTAAGTCTCGCCAGCTTGGATGTCATAAACTGTTGAACAATTGTTTCCTTTTATTTTTGATCTACCTGTGGATTTATATTCGACTATTTGTGATACTTAATATTACAATATCGTTTGGTTGAATTAAATCTATACTTTGCTTCCGCTGTGCATTTAAATATTGTGTTGTTTGACTATTATGTTGCCAACCACGTCACGATACTCCCCTACCGGGCCCACCGGTGACACGTGGAAATTCGGGGTGTGACAGTAATCGTGATGACATCCATCAGCTGGAGGTAGAGTTCTTCAACTTAAAGATGACGGGGTCGGAAATTGAAGCGTACACGAAAAGATCGAACGAGCTGGCTATCTTGTGTCCTATTATGGTGGATCCTCCTATCAAACGTATCGACCTGTACCTTAAAGGTTTAGTGCCAGAGATCCAGAGCCATGTGACGGCAGCAAACCTCGCCACTATCCAGCAAGTTATTCGTTTGGCTCATCGTCTCACTGATCAGGCAGTTGAGCAGAACAGGCTGCCCAAGCGTATTGGTGCTACTACTACTACTTCTGATGCCCCCAGCGACAACAAGCGCAAATGGGATGGAGTCTCAAGCAAGGGTTCAACATCAGCTTAGTCTCAGTCTCAGCAGCGAAAGACTGATGACTACCAGAGTCCCGGTCAGCAGTCTTCTAGTAGTCAAGGGCAGGGTGGATACAGGGGAAACCACCCCAAGTGCAACCGAAGCAACAAGCATCATAGTGAGTAGTGCAACAAGGGTCGTTGTCTGAGGTGTAACCAGTTTGGTCATGAAGCAAAGGATTGCAGGGGCGCACGACCGGCAAATCAGAATCGTCAACCACAGCCATCAGCCCCACAAAATCAGCAGCAGCAACAGCAGGGTAACAAGGGATGCTATCAGTGTGGTGCTGAAGGTCACTTCAAGAGAAACTGCCCCCAGTTGAACCAGAATCAGAACAACAACAATAATCAGAGGAACGGGATCAATAACGGGGGTAACAATGATGGCAATGGTGCCAGGGGACGTGTGTTCGTGCTGGGTCAGGGTGATGCAAGGAACGACCCCAACGTTGTGATGGGTAAGTTTCTTCTGGATGACTTCTTTGTTACTGTTTTATTTGATTCGGGTGCCGATACTAGTTATGTGTCCTTAAAAGTTAGTCAAATGCTTAAGCGTACCCCAACACTTTTGAACACCAAGCACACTGTAGAACTAGCAAACGGTAAAAGTCTTGAGGCCACACACATAGTTAAGGGTTGTAATCTTGTCTTAGCTGGTCAGACTTTCTCTATCGATCTCATCCCCGTCGTACTTGGTAGTTTCGACGTCGTTATTGGGATGGATTGGCTATCTCAACATCAAGCGGAGATTATTTGCAAGGAGAAAATCGTCCGTATTCCTCGTTCTGGTGAAGAACCTTTAGTTATTCATGGCGACAAGAGTGGTGCTGTTGTAGGCATCATCTCTTTCCTTAAGGCCCAGAAGTGTTTGCGAAAGGGCCACACTGCTTTTCTAGCCCTCGTTTCTGATACATCCTCGAAGGAAAAGAAGATAGAATACATTCCTATTGTACGCGACTCCAGAGGTATTTCCTGAGGAATTACCAGGTCTTCCGCCACATAGACAAGTGGAGTTTCAAATCGAATTAGCTCCTGGAGCAGCACCAATAGCTCGCTCACCGTATCATTTAGCTCCATCAGAATTGGAAGAACTATCTACGCAACTACAAGAACTCTTGGATAAGGGTTTCATGCGTCCTAGCTTTTCACCCTGGGGAGCTCCAGTGTTGTTTGTGAAGAAGAAAGACGGTACCTTCAGAATGTGTGTTGACTATCGTGAGCTAAACAAGGTGACCGTGAAGAATCGTTACCCTCTTCCGCGTATTGATGACCTGTTCGACCAGCTGCAAGGGTCGAGCTTCTACTCAAAGATTGATCTGAGATCAGGATATCACCAGCTGAGAGTCCGAGATGAGGACGTCTCCAAAACAGCATTTAGGACTCGGTACAGGAATTACGAGTTTCTGGTTATGCCTTTTGGATTGACGAATGCACCTGCGGTCTTCATGGATCTTATGAATAGAGTGTGCAAGCCTTACCTGGATAAGTTTGTTATTGTATTCATCGACGACATCCTGATCTATTCGAGGAGTTAGGAGGAACACGAGCAACACCTGAGGCTTATTTTGAAACTCCTTCGAACAGAGCAGTTGTATGCCAAATTTTCGAAGTGTGACTTCTGGCTTCGCGAAGTCCATTTCCTAGGCCACGTGGTAAACAAGGATGGGATTCATGTTGATCCATCCAAGGTAGACTTGATCAAGAACTGGCCTGCACCCCGTACACCAATGGAAATCCACCAATTCTTGGGTTTGGCGGGCTACTACAGAAGGTTTATCAAGGATTTCCCCAAGATTGCGCAACCTCTCACCTCACTAACTCAATAGGGTGTTACCTATCGTTGGGGTGATGCACAGGAATATGCATTTCAGCACTTAAAGGATAGACTTTGTAGCGCACCTATCCTCTCATTGCCTGAAGGCACAGACGATTTTGTGGTTTATTGCGACGCATCCATCCAAGGACTTGGTTGCGTGTTAATGCAACGTGACAAGGTCATTGCTTACGTATCACGCCAACTTAAAGTTCACGAAAGGAATTACACTACGCATGACTTGGAATTAGGAGCAGTGGTTTTTGCTCTTAAGATATGGAGACATTATCTGTACGGTACCAAGTGCACCATTTACACCGATCACAGGAGTCTCGAGCATATCTTCAAGCAAAAGGAGTTAAACATGCGACAACGTCGATGGGTTGAACTCTTGAATGATTGCGAATGCGCGATCAAGTACCATCCGGGCAAAGCCAATGTTGTGGCCGACGCCCTCAGTCGAAAGGATACTACACCTAAGCGCGTGCGAGCGTTACAACTTACCATTCATTCTAGCCTTCCTACTCAGATACGCGATGCTCAGGTTGAAGCATTGAAACCAGAGAACATCAGGGCTGAGTCCCTGCGAGGGTCGAAGAAACGGTTAGAACAAAAGGCAGATGGCGCTTATTACGTGACAGGGCGCATCTGGGTTCCACTATATGGCAATCTACGCGAACTTGTGATGGATGAAGCGCACAAGTCTCTTTACTCAGTACATCCTGGTTCGGATAAGATGTACCACGACCTAAAGACTACATACTGGTGGCCTAACATGAAAGCCAACATAGCAACTTACGTTAGTAAATGTTTGACTTGTGCGAGAGTCAAGATTGAATATCAGAAACCAGTAGGCCTATTCCAACAACCGGAGATCCTGACATGGAAATGGGAGCAAATTTCCATGGATTTCGTTACTGGCCTGCCTAGATCTCAACGCGGAAATGACACTATCTGGGTGATAGTGGATCGATTAACTAAGTCTGCACACTTCTTGGCTATCAAAGAAACGAATAAGTTTTCTACTTTAGCAGACGTTTACTTAAAGGAAGTGGTTTCGAGGCACGGGGTGCCAACCTCCATTATTTCCGATCGTGATGCACGTTTTACCTCTGAACTGTGGCAAGCAATGCACAAGTCTTTTGGCTCTCGATTAGACATGAGCACAGCATATCATCCGCAAACGGATGGGCAGTCTAAACGCACCATCCAAACCCTTGAAGACATGCTTCGAGCGTGTGTAATCGATTTTGGAAATGGTTGGGAAAGACACCTCCCTTTGGTGGAGTTTTCGTATAACAACAGTTACCACAGCAGCATCCAGGCCGCTCCGCTTGAGGCATTATACGGACGTAAATGCCGATCACCTCTTTGTTGGGCAGAAGTGGATGACAGCCAAATCACTGGCCCAGAACTTGTGGTAGACACAACTGGGAAGATTTCTCAGATACGACAATGAATGGCGGCAGCTCGTGACCGTCAGAAAAGCTACGCTGATAAGTGCAGGAAACCACTCGAGTTCCAGGTTGGGGATCGAGTGCTACTCAAAGTCTCACCTTGGAAAGGTGTAGTACGTTTTGGCAAATGAGGCAAACTTAACCCACGATAAGTTGGACCTTTCGAAATCATAGAGAAAATAGGCAAAGTGGCCTACAAACTAAACCTACCCGCAGAACTCATTGGAGTTCACAACGTATTTCACGTGTCGAATCTGAAGAAGTGTCTGTCAGATGAGACCCTCATAGTTCCTTTGAAGGAGCTCACAATCGACGTTCAGCTACGATTCGTAGAGGAACCAGTAGAGATTACTGACCGAGATGTTAAGATTCTCAAGCGCACCAGAATACCTCCTGTTCGAGTTCGTTGGAACTCCCGTCGTGGCCCAGAGTTCACCTGGGAACGAGAAGACCAAATGAAACACAAGTATCCCTAGTTGTTCGAGCAGCATGAAACCACTACTGAGGTCGAAGCTACTGCAAAATTTCGGGACGAAATTCCAAACCAACGGGGGAAGGATGTGACACCCCAGGAAAACCGTGAAAACCATACCACTTAACTAGCTTCCTCAGTGAGTACGTTCTAAATTTCGGGACGAAATTTCTTTAAACTTGGGGATAATGTGACAACTCGTATTTTAGAACCTTCCTTTGTATTTCGATTTAACCTGAATGAACTCTATGTGATTATGTGATACGTGATTTTAATGGAATGTATGTTTGATTTTGTTATGAGTTGGTGTATGATATGTGTGTATATAACTTAGTCGCACAACACTAGTCCAATCGCACAAGCCCTTTTGGGCACACCACTCTCGGCCCACTATCCTTGAACTCGAAACCAAGGGCAGCCCAAGGAAAGGGTTCAGCCCACTCCCTATGCGTATGCATATACCCATTATGGGGTTTTGATCCTCATAATTTGCAAACAGTTAACACACACACAAACCCTAAAGCTCTCTCCCTTCACTCGACGGCAACACCCCTCTCTCTTGAAGATCATCTCGGCCCTATCTCATATTCCGGTTAGTGATTCATTATTAATTGTGTATTAGACAATGTTGTGATTACCATGATTGAGCATGATAGTTAAGATTGTTCATATGAATTGGATTTGCATGATTGTGATTTAGAACCAAAGAGATGTAATCGACTGTGATGGGTCTAGATGTTTAATTGATTCATATATTTTGGCATGAACTAGATGGTGAAAATTACATGAACTGTATGGCAATGATCGAATTCCTTAGGATGGTGGTTTGACCGAATGTTTGAATGATTGTTGTTGTTATTCATGATTAGATGTTACTTAGGGTTCATACGAATTAAATTGATTGTTCTTGATTTGATGATGATTAAGGTAATATGAATGTGTATGATTTCCGAATTCAATGCTGTTTAATCTGATTTGAAACTGCCAAACTGTTAGCAAAGGTTACGGAAGTAAATGGGCTGCAAATAAGGAAGTTAGTTACACACCTAGTCTCGACACCGGTTGCGAGTCGAGAACCCACTGTCTCGACTCGAGACCACACCTTACCAGCACACAAACAAGACTCGAGACCTTGGTTGCGGGTCTTGTTGCGACTAGAGACCTGACTCGAGACCACCTGGTCTCGAGCGATGAATTCATGACCCGAGACCCCTTAGTTGCGACTCGAGAACTCCAAGACTTCAACCCGAGACCACACTGTCTCGACTCGAGATCCCTAGTCTCGACTCAAGTCCATATAATCACACTTTCGATTTGGACTTTCACTGATATAGGCTTGTGTAGTTGGGCTGCATATTTGGGCTCTGTTTGTTTACGTATATGTTATTGTTGAACGTGGAATGTGGACTGTTAGTTGACTGATATGATTATACGTATATGCCATGATCAATACTTGTATGCAACTTGTTAGTATACGTGTAGAAAACCATACGTGCATTACTTAAACCTAGACCTGACTTGTATGGTAACCATGTTAGGACGTGGTTGACCACAAGTGGCTCAAGTGACCTTTTGTTTATCTGCCGAGCAAACCAAGGTGAGTTCACACACTTTCTAAGGCATGGGATTCCCGGTGGCTGGGAATGGGTTAAAGAATTAAAACGGAACCTACATATCCTCCTTGGGTAGGATATGTACCGACGTCCTCCATGGGTAGGATGCCAATATAAATCCTGCGTATTCTCCTTGGGTAGAATATGTACGTTCGTCCTCCTTGGGTAGGACAACAACCTTAAACTTACTAGACAAAACTCTATCATTAAGTCCCTCATTTTATATCGACTTAATCGCCGAGGCCGATGGCGAGCGGGTCATTAGTTAATAGCGCTATTAGGTTTGACAAACCTCACACCGTGCCGGTCAGACTGGCGTGTACTAATGAATCATGGCAAACTGTCAATGATGATAGACATTGACGCAGGGCACAACTATTGTTCGTCAGTTGTCGATATGGTAACGGTCTAGTGGTTCACATGGGGAAGCCCCCACTGATTATGGATAAGGTTTGGGAAACAAAGATACAGGTTAACTCGTGGTTTACGAAACAACTTGGTTTTCAAAACAAACTTGTAAAACTAAAACAACCAACTGTAAACTCGCTCTCAACTTTGTTGTTGACTCGTTGTTACATGCCTTGCAGGTCGTTAGGTATTCATGGAGCTTACACGAGGAGGCGTGATCGTTGTGGGACATGGATAGTCATATGCCATGTTAAGCATATGATATATTTGAACTCATACTTTGGTTTTAAACATTATGCTTCCGCTTACAACTTAAACTATGTTTTGTTTGGACACCAATTATATTGTGTTGGGTTTTATATTTATTTACATGCTTTGTTCAATATGATTGGTGGCTTGATCCTGGTCAGTCACGCCTCCATGCGGTGATACTCCGCTTGTGGATTTTGGGGGTGTGACAGTTCGGCACATGACGGTTCTGGCCGTTTAGGGTGGTTGATGAGGCCTTGGCTAACACAATGGGCTCTCACCAATGTGTTAGCCAGGTCCTCTAACATCACCGAAGCCGCAGAACCGTTGAAGAAATGTGAACAACCCATTACATATCACCTAGGCCAATATAAATGTGGGTTGATGGAACTTACCAGTTCACGACCCATCTTTATTCCTAGGTGTTTCGATGCAAATTCCGGAATCAGAATCCGGATCTCCTACCCAGTTGGAAGTAGCGGTTTGGTGTATTCTAGTTCAAATGATTATGTTTGTATTTTTTTGTGTTATGTTTTTTATGTACTTTGTATTCAATCATAATAAAGTTATAAATTTTACTAATTTACTTTTGAATTCTAGTTCAATTCAGTATAATTCAATGTTAAAGGCGTTTCAACAGCCAATTCAATGTTAAGACGTTTCAACAGCCAATTAATTCGTTCAATAGCCAATTAAGACGTTTGAATTTTAGTTCAAAAAAAATTAAAAATTACATATATTCGAAGTTATGTTAAGACGTTAGAATATTTAAAGTTATATTAAATTAAATATTCATTTAACCAACCCCACTATATATACCCCTAAACACACACACACACACGTCGTGCACCGTTCTTCTTCTTCTACTTTCATTGTTCAACGTTTACATCAGACGCGGTTCAGTTTTTGCAGACATGGCTACTTCGTCGTGGACCGAAGTTGAGGACATTGCGTTGGTGGAGGCTTGGGAGGAGGTGTATACCAATCCTCCTCGTCGAGGGCATGGGGGTCTATGGGTCCGTGTGCAACAATATTTTGCACAACTCCGTGGTCCGGACCACGGCCGCACCGTTGACGCCTTATCTTCAAGGTTTCGGGTTATACGCTTGGACTGTAAGAAGTTCGAGGGTTACTACTAATCTGTTGAGGATTCATCCCAGGGTCTTGGCGAGGAGGACATCAAGGCGGTTGCCCTCATCAACTACTGCCACGAAGAAGGACTTGATTTCGAACACGTCTCGCAGTGGGAAACGATTAGGGTTTGGCTTTATTGTTTTTTTTTTTTTGAATGTAATGTTTTTTTTTCTTTTTATGTTTTTTTTAATGTAATGTTTAGTATGTATTTTCTTTTTTTTAATATAATGTTTTATATTTTCTTTAACTGTTTACTGGGTTGGCCTGTTGACCGTTTCACAGGTTTGGGCTTACAGGGTTTGGGTTTACGAAGATTGGACTGACGGAGTTTGGGCTGACGGGGTGTGGGCTAACGGGGTTTGGGTCTACGGGCTTTGGGCCTAAGGGATTTGGGCTTAAGGGGTTTGGGTTTACGGCGTTTGGGCTTACGGGTATTGGACTGACGGAGTTTGGGCTTACACCCAATCATGTTAATGTCCAACATAACAAGTTTAAGTTATATTATTTAATGTTATAAATATTTATGAAAACTATATAAATAAACTTAACTATTTAAAACTTGAACCTTAACTACTAAAATTATAAATTATAAATATTTATTTGGTTAAAATAATTAATTAAAATAAATAACGTGTATAAATAAACTTAAAACTGGATGTAACTCGTTCTCAGGGTCACGTTGTAGTGGCTTGTGATATGTTGGTTAAGTCGTTGGTGTCTGTGTGAACCGGGTTTGGCGCGGGTTCGATACCCGGCGTTCCCCATCTTTTTATTTTTCATATTTTTAAGTTTTTGAATATGAGCCTTTAAAGAAAATGAGTGTATAAATTAAATTAAATTAAAACCGGATTTAACTCGTTCTCAGGGTCACGGTGTAGTGGCTTGTGATATGTTAGTTAAGTCGTTGGTGTTTGTGTGAAACGGGCTTGGCGTGGGTTCGATAGCCGGCTTTCCCATTTTTTTATTTTTCATATTTATAAGTTTTTAAATATTGGCTATTACACAATAATAACTTTAAATTACCAAAGTTATAACATCCTATAAACGATACAAGATAAATTTAAATAACATCCTAAAAACGTTAGCTAAATATAAATTTTCAAAGTTTCAAACACGCAAATGTGTTCAAAGTCCTCGTCATAAACCATTGCATAGTCTAGCAGGGCTTCTTCAATGACCTCCTCTTCAGTCAGGTTGTTGCGCCGATTTTTTTTAACGTTCTTGTACCTTCCTAAGAAACGGCTACATTTGAAGCGTAGGAAAGCACACCGAGTGTTGACGTCATCGGCGCTACGGGTCGTTTGTTGCACGTGAATGCAGAAATAGTTCATAACTTGACCCCAGAACGCGGGATCGGAAATTGAGTAAGTGTCGTCATCACGAGTGGCGGCGTAGGAGACGTCAACAGCAATGTCTTCTTCGTTGGTCCAAGAATCCATGATTTTTTTAACAAATTCCAAGTTTGAGGTTAAATGGAAAGAATGCCTATGTCTATTTATAGCGGGTTCATTGATCACTATTTATTCCTTTATTAAATTAATAAATTAAAAACAGGTATTTTATTGCATAAACTAGACAACATTTGGACGGGGTAAACACCGCCAAAAATACAGTTTTTCTGCTATGAATTGTCTGTACGACAAAAAAGTTTTACAAATGTCTCCAGTTATATTTATTGGTTTATCCGTAACCAGATGCTCCATAAGCATACACAGGTAGACAGCTTCATTCCCTGCGATTGATGTGTTAGATACCACGTAGTTGTCATTGAGCTCGGCAGAGATACATTTTTCTGGTTTTCCCGTTTTTTTCCAATATTGCAAACGCACTAGTAATGCTCCTAAATAAACTTTAACCTTCGTCAAACGTGGGTGAATAACATTTATATATTTATTGCCGACACAAACATCTTCGCACGGGTAATACACCAACTCCTGTGACGATAACTCTAGTCGAACTAGGAGCCATTTGTTATTTTCTAGCGGTAACGAAAAGAAGACGTAATCCACTTCGAAGAAAGAAGGAAATGGGTGTAATTTGCCATTGGCATATTTAACAACGTTTTTAGGCGTAGAATCTAACAACGTTTCATAAAATTGTGGTGGAAGAATTGTCAACCGCAAGTTTAACAACGGATCCCTTTGAATCTTTCTATTCCTCCAAGCCATTAGCCTTCCCACCCATCCTTCAATATGCTGTATAAGTTGTAATTTAAAATTAATTAATAACGGGAAAAAAATTCTAGATTTAATAAAAATATTAGGAAGAATAATTAACTGTTGACGTTAGGTAGCCGCCACAGCGAAAACCTAATAGAGTCCCCCAAAATTTTTTGTCCAACTCTATTGATCTTGTGAAAACTGCTGAATAACAGAACGACGCATCCCCATTTCTGTAGAATGTTTCCACGTCTTTTGATCAGTTCTCACTTTCGTCGTCTGGAATTGCCCATGTACCAGCCCGGTGGAGGTGAAAACTTTATCGATTGTGTAAAACGTGGCTTTGTTCTGAATCATTTTGTTGTGGAACTTCAGAAGAACTTTCACCATGGAACTTCTCCATTTTTTGAGAATCCAAGATGATGATTTGTTTGCTGGTTGCGAGCAGTATACATCATTTTTATTTTTTTCAGACATTTTGCGAGCTCCAGAAATGTACTCAAATACTATACTTAAAGGGAAGAATTCTAATTTATTAAAAAAATTCGATAAATTAAATGAGAATTTAGGTCAAGACGTTTGAATTGCAGGACACGTGGCATGCATGCACGAGACGTTTCAGGACATTTAAGACGTCTCAGGATTTAAGACGTTTCAGGACATTTAAGACGTTTTAACTGTAGGACACGTGGCATTTTAAGACGTTTAAGTACATTTAAGACGTTTCAATTTCGACGTCTTAAGACGTTTCCGACATGCACGAGACGTCAACGCTGACATTTAATACGTTTCCAACATATCGAGACGTTTCTTTATTAAGACGTTTGTTCTGGTACTTGAGACGTTTCACAAGAATCTTGAGACGTCTAAACTGCTACTTGAGACGTTTCCGACATGCAAACCGTTTTATGAACGACACGTGTTCCAGTTCATTCCCCGTGTAGCCATCGCGTGACACGTGTCGCGGAAGAGGTTTTTACCTTGGGAGTGTGGGTTCATGTGTTTCATTTCTGCCGGCAAACATCTTCGGGACCACATTCTCCTTTAGGACCACCTTGAAGAAAGACCCGAAGACCGTTGAAGATCCGAAGAAAGACCCGACGACCGTTGAAGATCCGACGAAAGACCCGACCCGCGTTGAAGACCAGACCACCGTTTCATTTCTGCTGCCGAATTACCACGTTGCCCGTTGACTCAGAATGGATCCAAATTACTACGGTTACCCACCCATGGGTCGTCCAGAGCACATGCAACCGGATCACGTCATGCAAGACGTTGGAGAAAATCCTGTCCCATGTGTAGCGGTGATACTTTATCTATTTTGTTTCCGTTATTATACTGTTTTAGTATTTTAGTATATTTACTATTTTTTATAACGCAAACTTAAGATTCATTCAATTGTTTTTTCTTTCATTTCTTACTTTACAAGGCCAAAAAGATCAAAGTTCGGCAAACGTGGAATATAGTAAAGACTTTGAACAAAAGAATGACGGCACCTATTGAATCCCAAATTAGGCAGACCTGTTTTGGGCCTTTTTTAGATATTAAGTGTGTTATGTGTGATAGCCTACTCTTACTCGGTGTTGCACAATTACAAGTGCATACACCTACCCAGATTAGAGATTACATATCGCCTAGGCCAAGAAATTTTCATGTTTACCCCGAAACAATTTTGTCTTATAACGAGGTTAAGGTTTGGGCCCACTAACTGGACACCGATTGAGCACCCTGACTCATTTAAAAACTGACATTTCCCGGGCCGTGAACGTATTGCTTTCAAACGAATAAGAGATATGTTTGAAGGTCCGATGCAATATAGCAACGAAGATTGCACAAGGATATGTCTACTGATGCTTTTGGGCCAAGAGTTTTTAGGGTTGCAGGATTTAAATGCAATCGATAATAAACTTTTACACCAGGTGGATAATCTGAATGACTTTAACCAATATCCATGGGGTAATTATTTTTGGGAGAGCACGTATACGAACGTGTATGATATGCACGTTCGTCAAAAGGAAGACGCGAAGGGTTTTTCGTTAGACGGATTTGTTTGGCCCTTTAAGGTACCTGGGAAATCGTATATATATTTTAAGTGTAATGTTCGTTTTAATTTGTAGACTAATACCTGTTAAATATGTTAATGCATTTACAGATGTGGATTCTAAAGGTATTTCCGTAATTCAAACAAAGGAGGGGGTATTTCGATGGTCAGACCATTCCGAGATTTTTAGGATGGCAAGAAGGACAAAAGCTGATGAAGGGTAGTGTTGATGGCATCTTAGCGAATGAAATAAAGGTAAATTGCTATATTGTGTCTGAAATTGCTTGACAAATTATAAAAACCGATAAAAATATAAAATTATAAAAACTGTTAAAGGTATAAAATTATAAAAACTGTTAAAATTATAAAAAAAAAAATATTTTCAACCGTTAATAGTTTTTGGAACTTTTTATATGCATTTTCAAATTATAATGTTATAACAAAAACTGTTAAACGTTGAAAAATTTAATAGTCAACTTTAACAGTTTTAATAATTTTATAATTTTATAAATTATAAAATTATAAAAAAAATTCAACGTTTAACAGGTTTAACTTTTTTTGTAAAATGTTTGGTAACAAATTATAAAAACTATTAAAAGTATATAAAATTATAATAACTGTTAAAATTATAAAATTATAAAAAAATATTTTCTACCGTTAATAGTTTTTGAAACATTTTTATATGAATTTTCAAATTATAATGTTATAACAAAAATTGTTTTAACTGTAGGACACGTGGCATTTTAAGACGTTTAAGTACATTTAAGACGTTTCAATTTAGACGTCTTAAGACGTTTCCGACATGCACGAGACGTCAACGCTGACATTTAATACGTTTCCAACATATCGAGACGTTTCTTTATTAAGACGTTTGTTCTGGTACTTGAGACGTTTCACAAGAATCTTGAGACGTCTAAACTGCTAATTGAGACGTTTCCGACATGCAAACCGTTTGATGAACGACACGTGTTCCAGTTCATTCCCCGTGTAGCCATCGCGTGACACGTGTCGCGGAAGAGGTTTTTACCTTGGGAGTGTGGGTTCATGTGTTTCATTTCTGCCGGCAAACATCTTCGGGACCACATTCTCCTTTAGGACCACCTTGAAGAAAGACCCGAAGACCGTTGAAGATCCGAAGAAAGACCCGACGACCGTTGAAGATCCGACGAAAGACCCGACCCGTGTTGAAGACCAGACCACCGTTTCATTTCTGCTGCCGAACTACCACGTTGCCCGTTGACTCAGAATGGATCCAAATTACTACGGTTACCCACCCATGGGTCGTCCAGAGTACATGCAACCTGATCACGTCATGCAAGACGTTGGAGAAAATCCTGTCCCATGTGTAGCGGTGATACTTTATCTATTTTGTTTCCGTTATTATACTGTTTTAGTATTTTAGTATATTTACTATTTTTTATAACGCAAACTTAAGATTCATTCAATTGTTTTTTCTTTCATTTCTTACTTTACAAGGCCAAAAAGATCAAAGTTCGGCAAACGTGGAATATAGTAAAGACTTTGAACAAAAGAATGACGGCACCTATTGAATCCCAGATTAGGCAGACCTGTTTTGGGCCTTTTTTAGATATTAAGTGTGTTATGTGTGATAGCCTACTCTTACTCGGTGTTGCACAATTACAAGTGCATACATCTACCCAGATTAGAGATTACATATCGCCTAGGCCAAGAAATTTTCATGTTTACCCCGAAACAATTTTGTCTTATAACGGGGTTAAGGTTTGGGCCCACTAACTGGACACCGATTGAGCACCCTGACTCATTTAAAAACCGACATTTCCCGGGCCGTGAACGTATTGCTTTCAAACGAATAAGAGATATGTTTGAAGGTCCGATGCAATATAGCAACGAAGATTGCACAAGGATATGTCTACTGATGCTTTTGGGCCAAGGGTTTTTAGGGTTGCAGGATTTAAATGCAATCGATAATAAACTGTTACACCAGGTGGATAATCTGAATGACTTTAACCAATATCCATGGGGTAATTATTTTTGGGAGAGCACGTATACGAACGTGTATGATATGCACGTTCGTCAAAAGGAAGACGCGAAGGGTTTTTCGTTAGACGGATTTGTTTGGCCCTTTAAGGTACCTGGGAAATCATATATATATTTTAAGTGTAATGTTCGTTTTAATTTGTAGACTAATACCTGTTAAATATGTTAATGCATTTACAGATGTGGATTCTAAAGGTATTTCCGGAATTCAAACAAAGGAGGGGGTATTTCGATGGTCAGACCATTCCGAGATTTTTAGGATGGCAAGAAGGACAAAAGCTGATGAAGGGTAGTGTTGATGGCATCTTAGCGAATGCAATAAAGGTAAATTGCTATATTGTGTCTGAAATTGCTTGACAAATTATAAAAACCGATAAAAATATAAAATTATAAAAACTGTTAAAGGTATAAAATTATAAAAACTGTTAAAATTATAAAATAAAAAAAATATTTTCAACCGTTAATAGTTTTTGGAACTTTTTATATGCATTTTCAAATTATAATGTTATAACAAAAACTGTTAAACGTTGAAAAATTTAATAGTCAACTTTAACAGTTTTAATAATTTTATAATTTTATAAATTATAAAATTATAAAAAAAATTCAACGTTTAACAGGTTTAACTTTTTTTTGTAAAATGTTTGGTAACAAATTATAAAAACTATTAAAAGTATATAAAATTATAATAACTGTTAAAATTATAAAATTATAAAAAAATATTTTCTACCGTTAATAGTTTTTGAAACATTTTTATATGAATTTTCAAATTATAATGTTATAACAAAAATTGTTAAACGTTGAAAATTTTAATAGTCAACTTTAACAGTTTTAATAATTTTATAATTTTATAAATTATAAAATTTAAAAAAAAATCTACGTTTTAACAGTTTCAATCGTTAATAGTTTATGAAACATTTTTAAATGCATTTTGTGTAACAAGTTTTTTAATTTTTTTTTCAACCTTTAATAGTTTTTAACATTTTTTTGTAAAATGTTTGGTTTCAATCTGATAGAGACGTGAATATAAACCGCTAAACTCCATGCTACCAACTGAGTTTGAGGCCGAGACACAGTGGTTCATTTCAAGCTCGGATTATTTCAACCGTGAACGTCAAATTTATCAACCTGCTATACCGACTGAATTACCCCCTCAAATGCAACATCCAATCCAGCCGACTGAAAACTGCGGCCAGCCAATGAAGAACTTCATTGCCCACTTGTTCGGCGATGATGAAGTACCGATTCAGGTGCCTCAAATGCACGGATTTGCACCTGAAGTACCGGTTCAGATGCATGATATTTCGTTAGACATAGCTGACTTGCAACGGGATGCTGCTGCCGGTCAGTTTTCATCAGGATTTTATTCTGAAGAGCAGCTTGTCTCTAAATTTCAGTCAATGATGTTCGCAAACAACCGGGCGTTGACTGACATGATCAAGTCGGAGTTGTTGCAAAGTTTTCGTATGGCTCCGGTTAATACTCCAAGCCACATACGAACACCGATGGAACAATCGCAAAAAGAAGATGATAATGTATTCATCCAAAAATCCCGTTTATTTGGTTATAAAAATCTAAAAAATAAATATATTTAAAAATGTTTCTAACATTTTTTAAAAATTTGTAGGCGGCAGCTGATTCTTATTTTAACTTCGATAAGGATGTGTATCATGTATCAGCAAATCCCGAAAATGTTACGGAAGAAGCCGTAAGTTTGGGTTGCGTATATGTTTATTTTAGTTATACGTGTACTTTCTGTTAATTTACCTCTTAAATTAATGTTATTGTAGAATGAGGATCCGGAGATGATTAAACTGAGGCGGTCCGAAAGGCTTGTGAAGCCCGCCAAGTCTCTGCTATCACCGTTTGTAGTCTACAGAAACATGAAACGGAAGCAAAAAAAGATAGCAAATGATGAAGATAATTTAATCAAAACGATACAAAATTGGGCACCAACTAGCGGCGTTAGACAACTAACCCTCACGGCAGGCGGCTGTGTTGGTCCTGATTTATGGGCGGCATTGCTAGGCACTAACGGTACTGGCTGGTTAAGCGATGATGTAAGCAGTATAATTTATTTTGTTAATACTAAATATACTAAATTTTCCTATAAACTTACCTTAAAATTGTCGAAACCTATAACAGCACATTTTTGGATGGATGCTACACATGTATAATTCAAGAAATCCATCCGACCGTTGGTCCATTTTACCCCCATATTTCCAGATGAATTGTCAAACTTTGGATGGAACGTTCGAAGGTTACTTCACCGGGGGTGTCGAACCTTTTCCTCTGATATTTACCGTTGACGAGGTGTACGTACCGTTATTTATACCATCAATTCACTGGTTTTTATGAGTTTTCAACCTGCTTAACTATACACTCACTATTTACGACAGGTAAAAAGTTATAAACGCTCGTTTTTTGTAGCTGATTATTTAATAGTTTTAGTTCTCTCAAAAGGTATGACTTTAAAAATTTATAAATGCTCGTTTTTTTTTTTTTTGTAGCTTGATGGGCATGCAACAATTGGAAAAAGGAAGAACGGAAGTGGTTTGTTTTATAAATTTTGTTTTTGAACATTGGCTTCGTATGCATGGTTATTATGACAACAAACCTTTACCGTTAAAGTTTCCGTTTCAAATAGTATATGCAGATCACGTGCCACAGCAGTCGGAACCATTAGGGGACTGTGGGGTTTGGGTTTGTATATTTCTAGACCGGTGGATTAACAAAAAACCACTAAATGATAGTGAAGACACAAGCATAACGGCTACAAGGATGAGGCGCCATCTTTTGATACTTTTCTACAACTCGCTTATACCTATACAATCAGTCGACGAGATAGAAGAGGACGATATTGAATGTATTCCACGATTTGTATTAATTTATATTTTATAAAACATAATTCATTATATATAGTTATTTCTATATATGTTTCGATGACATATTAAGTAGGTAAAACTTCAATTATATTAAATATTATATTATATTATATTTATATTTATTGTGAACATGTGTGTATATATATGTGCCCTCACTATGTCAATAATGCCACACCGGATGTCTTGCTCAAACATTCCTCATTCCGTGCAACGCACCATTTGGATAAACCAAAATGATCGGTTTGAACATTGGTCGCCAAATATTCTAGAGTTTTACTATGACGGCGATACTCCAACTTGCTACTCAACCTACATGGGTAAAACACCTATCGGAAAAGAATGGTGGGGCGGATTACTTGGATTTTGTGGAAACGGATTTATTCAGGAAACGGTACGTTCGAAATACCTTTCGTGTTAATGATAGTGTTTTTATTTTTTTAGTCAAACGTTTACCATATTTTTCCCAGCATATCAATGCATGGTGTAACAAGCTAATGTATCAACGGGAGCTTCACAGACGGTCAACGGCGATGTCATCAAAGGATTATCGGTGGATAGTAGTCCCGCCTACTTTTTTTAACATGATAATAGAACAAAATAGAGAGGCCTACGGATATGCAGACGGTTCAAAAGAAAATTTTCCTCCCTTTTGGGACGTTGATACGGTACGTTGTTAAATATGCTTATTCGGAGTGTACGCTTTTTATAAATTTCCAGACCTTTACTTTTTTACACCAACATTTGACAAGGAAATAATAGAGTTGTACGTTTTTGAATAAATTTAAAAATAAACTTTTTGTTTAAAAAAATTAGCAATTTTTATATTTTATGTTTTATAAAAAAAATATTGATTTTTTAAATAATTTATAATTTTAAAAAAAAATTCCCTAAAAAGAATACCTTTTCCGGGGTTATTTACGTTTCATTTTTTGCAGATTTACATGCCCGTATCGCACAACGAAAACCACTGGTTACTTCTAAAAATAAATATGCGTTCGCTTAAAATATATGCTTATTTTCCCGATAACTGTAACCTAAGTAATTGCGGAGAAGGATTTTGCATACACAGGAAAATACATCAAATTCTTTTAGAATTTGAATCTCCATTCGTATGGTTTCTGGGCCGTATATCGTACTGGCAGCACTCGGGATAGATAGTGTAGAAGCCTTAGAGTATCGAGGGATGTTGTGTGGCCTGACCACGGAGCTCATATTGGCCGAAACTCAGGTGTTATCATTTGTATGCTAATGGAAAATCTAGTTTACAACCGTTCATTGACATGGAACGAAGTAAACATACAGCATACTTGTGTCAGATATAGACGCTAAATGGCTGATGAACTCTACGCCAGGCGCTACACACCAACTAATTTTTGAAGGCTGGATGTACGCATTGTAAAATTTAATTCTTATATAAATTAAAAGTACTAATTACTATTGCGGTTACGAGAATTTGTTACATGATTTTCCTAATTAAAACATAAAAAACTAACCTATTATTAAAATTCTGCTAAATTATAAGATGGAAAAATGTCATCTGTTGGACTCTGGGTTTCTATCTCTTTCCCTTTTCCTTTGCCTGATGATTTACGTGAACGAATCTGTGATGGCATTGGATCTAAACAAACGTCACAAACATGGCTGTATGTTCTACACCGCGAACAATATACCTGAACGGGCTCTTCCCCACGAGACAAGATTCGGGTGTTTTCTTTTGGACGGCCAGATTGACATTTTGTAATATGCGGCGGTAATACACTGCCAAGGCCTTCTGGTATCACCCATTCAGACCTATGAGGCAGAGGATTAATCGATTCTTCGTACATTTTTTTGTATACTTCGTTTGAATAACACGAGAATGCATAATGACTGCATTCAGGTTCACCCAAAAATCTTGAAACAGCAATCACATGCCCACAAGGTAGACCAGAAACTTGCCAGACACGGCAGCTGCACGAACGATTCAAAAAATCAACTAAACCCTTTTTCCCACCGTCTTCAACAACAAAACTGTTTACCCCGATGCCTGCAACAGTCCAGGTTCTAGACCCTTCAATTTTTTTTTAAATTTTCTTCTGTGCCCACTGAGTCAGTGAGTGGCTCTCCTGTATGCCCTGCAGTCGACGGTCATAAAACCATTTTTGTACGGACTCGCGGAAGAATTCAATAAGTTGCGTTATCGGCATCTTACGCGAGAATCAAGACAAAGAGTTAATAGACTCCGCACTATTAGATGTCATATAGTGGTATCGATTGCCGGGACAATGAGCTCTTGCCCATCTACCAAACCCAATATTTGTTAAAACCTGGCGTATTCTAGGAACGGCAAGACACAAAGCATTGAATGACTCGTTAAAGTCAGACATCCGATAAGATTTACATGTCTTCCACCATAGTGCCTCGTACTCTTTTTTTTAGACGACGGCAAACGTAAATTCATCATTAAATGACGACAACACAACCCGTGGTAAACACGTGGAAACACGTTTCTAACACCTACATGTATAGAATTCGCCCTATCCGAAATGATCGCCATATCTGCTATTTCGCCAACACAGTCTCTAAGCTTTGAGAGAAACCATGTCCAAGATTCACCATCCTCTGATTTTCCAATGCCATAAGCAATTGGTAAAATCTGATTATTTCCATCCATGCCCACTGCTAAAAACAACGTCCCTTTAAATTCACCCTTTAGGTGTGCCGCGTCAATGATAACGACCGGTCTTAGATTAAACATAAAGCAACGAATCTAAAAATTAATGATAACATAATAAGATCATAACCAATGTTACTTTAAAAAAAATAAGAGCAAGTACAAAAGAAAAGGTGTAAATTACCGCAACACCTAAAGCAACAAAAACCATTTCAAAACGACTCTGCTCATCAACCAAGATGTGAGTAACGCTTCCAGGATTTGCAAGCTTAAAATTGTAACAGTATATTGGTAGTTCGGCAAAAGAATCTAGGGTTGTTCCTTGTAGAAGTTCAAGTGCATGGTTTTTACCACGCCAAGCTTGAAGGTTTGTTATCTCAACCTCGAACCTTTGTCTAAAATCTTTGACAATCTCTTTCGCTCGATATATCCTACCACTGTCTTTTAGTTGTTCCTTTAAAAAGTGGCCCAAAACCTTTGGGTTAGCCTGACGGAAATGTGGGTGTGTCTGCGTCTTCGAACAGGTGTGTCTATCGTTCATATGTTTAACAAAAAATAAACTACCACCAGGAATAGCGTATGCCTTAAATCGCCATTCACAACCATCACCCATGCATGACACTTCATACCGTGTCTTAGATGATCTATCAACTTTAAACTCGAAATGTTCTAACAAACATTTCTTTCCCAACTCAAGCTTCATCTCTTCTTTGTTATTGAATATATGACCGGCTTCAAACACTATAGATGAAGAAGCTGATTCATTGTTAGACGTGGTTGATTTTTCTAAAATAGGACACTCATCGTTTAAAACATCAACACTTTCTTTAACTGAAATATTTAGATCTGGAGTTTTGAAATTGTTTAAAGAAGAAAAACCAGAGGAACCAACACTAGACTCTTGAATAACATATAATTTATATAATTCAAAAGGATTCTGCATCGCCAAATCAAAAAAAAATCTAACATCTCGATCATTAATTATATCGATCGGATCAATAAACGTAGACATCCGGTATGACAAGCGTGTAATATTTGGAGTATCACACATCTTAGAAACATAATTTAAAAAACAATTATATGAATGATCTGTTTCAATTTCTAAACCACGTCTACTTGAATCGCCATCAGTAACATACTCAATGTTTCCGTTAATAACATCCCACTTCCCCCCGGTATAAACAACAAACTTAACCCTCATGTTGTGAGATAATAACTAAAAAACAAAATTCTTAGATTTAGACTTTAAATGCAGTTTTGGGATCCATTTAAATTATGGTAAACCTCTAAAATTCTTACAAAACGTCTTCTATTGGTACAAAACGTCTTAAAATCGTACAAAACGGCTTGAGCTGCTGAAGCCGGCTAAAGACGGTGAAATGGCTCAAGCCGACCTGAAACGTCTTAAGCCGTATGACGCAATGTGCAGCGGTAAAGGAAACGGCTCAAGCCGTATGAAACGTCTCAGCCAAGACATCCAAACGTCTGACCTTAATGTCGGACACGTGGCAGCGTATGGTTGGTCAGCCGCCAAGACGCTACACACTTTTTGTGGCGTCTCACCAAGACGTTTGAGTTGGCTCTTTTGGAAAAGTTGACCATGACTTGGCTATTTTGGCTATTTTCCCTTTAGTTTGGAAAAGCCGTATGGAGAATGATAACAAATGGGATGTAATCCTCTTTTTATTATGGGTCATGCTATTTCCACACGCAGGAAATTATTTTCACACCACGAAGCGCCGCGCTATGGCCATAGCGGGGCGCTTCGGTCGACAAAAGGTGATTTGATCGTTTGACTGACATAAGTTGCAGAGACATAAAGGTGATACGAGGTTGCAGGTGTCTCGTGAACCCTAAGCACCGCGCTATGGCCAAAGCGCGGCGCTTCGACCCCAAATTTTCACTTTAAAAGGACTCACCTG
>JARYGA010047847.1:0-28869 GCA_030545235.1 Helianthus tuberosus | reverse complement strand
GATTATTGTTATAACTTAGTAATAAGTTTAAGAACATGTCCAAACATGTTCAACCCGACCATTTCCTGTTTAGACCCGGTTCGGAACCGAAAGTCACATAGTTTGACTTTCACGTTGACTTTCAGTTCTGACCCGTTTGGGCATATTTTAGAAATGCCTCAGAGCTTTAATTGGATTAGGATACATGTTAGAACAACCCTCTGTGATCATACACCTTGGTTCACTAGTTATCCAATTAATATGCATATTTCCGTTAATTGCTCATACGTTGACCGTTATGCCCTTATTACCTTAAAACGTGATTTATGAAAATGTAAAAGTGTAGAAACCTTTGTTACTGATATATAGACTTGCATGCAAAGTTTGACATCAGTTTGACTTGTAGATTAAGAGTTATGCTCATTATCGCAAAACTAATGCTTTATGTTAACATAATGGCGTATTAGCGTATAGCCTATTTAAACATACTTTTTGGTATCAAATATTTTACCCACTAATGTAATATATTATTTTGGGAATTTTAAAGATTTTTAATTAATTTTAGGCTGAGCATAACTCATAGTCGTAGGCTTAATTCGGTAATTGTCGGTTTTGCCCTTACGGGCCATAAAATGAGTTTTACACATCTAAACGACTCCAAACCTTTTGCTACTGATTAGTTATGATAAATAAATTATTTTAAGCCTTCTGGAAATATAAAAATGTCAGATTTAAGTATCAAACCCGGTAATGGCCTTTAATCGCCTTAATTAGCGTTTTTAACGCATAATATGTTTTCAAATCATATTGGACATACCCGGGTTGATACCTACTGATATAAGAGGAAAATTATGATATTTTAACAGTAAGCAAAGGTTGATAAACTCAGACTTCAGTTTTGAGCTTTTCGGCTTATGTGAAATTACCAAAATACCCCTACGGGGCCTAGTTTGGTTAAAAATGATAAGTTTCACATATATGCCTTAGTCTACTGTTATAACCCATCAAAATGAGTATGTTTGCTGTTTACATCAGACCTGTAACTCATTTAAACAATTAAACTCTTTTACAAACTTTAAAATGACCAAACTACCCCTACGGGGCATAGTTTGTGTTTAAATTAGTTCGGGGCATAACGAAAGACATCCTACTGATGTTACAACATATTTGAAGCATATTAACTTAGGAAACCTGTATATGGCTCTTACGGATACCCGTTACGCATATTACGTGTTCGGCTCGGTTTATGTAACAAGTTTACATAAATTAGCCGAAACGGGTCAAACCTTAACGGTTTTATCTCAAAAATCCAGAATGTGAATAATAAACCCATATTAAACAAGTCTTCAAACTTGTCGGGTCTGAATCACATTCTATCCGGTCTTCGCTTAATCGTGCGTACGAACCGTATCTTGAAACTAGCCGGTCTAAGCTTAAGCTTAATAAAAGACCCGTTAGAATTCTAATAGGTTATATTAAACCTTCGTTCCAGATTAGGAGAAACAGTAAAAGCTACGTGCATTCTGCTTATTGTGATTTATACTTGCATCAGGTAAATACTTTTAACTTATTTTCCCTATACGGGCTTGGGTTACGGTACATAGCGTACCGCTTGATCGGGCATCAAATCTCCACGCTTAGTGGGTAGTTGAATAATTTGATCGGCTCGTTTTAAACAGATGTGTTTACTTTACAGCCTTTGGGGGGTTAATGACCATGTCCCGGATATCCCTGGCATCATCTTACGAGATGGCCACGACCTGAGCACGGGGTGTAGGCGTACTCCCGTGTATAACTCACTTAAAGTGGTGTGTCTATTGATCTTTAACCCGGATACGTTCCGGGCTACTGAACGCATAAGTAACATGTAATTCGTTCACAAGATTATAATATTAAATAATTCTCCCAAGTTAAATAAAATGATTTATGCCACGTGCATCCAAACAAATTTTCAATCATTTTCCAAAATGAGTCAGTTGAATGTATTTACCAGTGTAAACTGACGTATTTTCCCAAAAAGACTGAATGCAGGTACTAAACGTAATTGGCTGGATTGTCTCCTAAGCATCAATAAAAGTCTCGCAAGCTTAGGATGCCAGAAGTCTGTTGAACAACTAAATGTTATTTTGTTTCGATCCGTTCTGTGGATAAACACCGGATATTGTGACTTTGTTTACAATAAATAAATTCGGTTGTATCTTATTTTTAAATTGCTTCCGCTGTGCGTTATTATATTGTGTTGTTTGACTATTACGTTGCCAACCACGTCACGATACTCCCCCACCGGGCCCACCGGTGACACGTGGAAATTGGGGTGTGACAGGTTGGTATCAGAGCCAACTCTGAGTGAATTAAACACTAGCCTTCTGTGTTTAATCTCAGTTACACAATTGCACATATCTAAACCTTCGAGTCTAGACTTATAACATAGGACAAATTCCACCTTATTCGGTTTTTGTTTTGTCCTTTAAATTTTATATATTTGTTATTGTCATCTCATGCTTTATTGACAGGAATAACAAAGATGCCTCCGAGATTCTTCCGAACACGAGGACGTGGAAAGGGGCCAGTTACCGCCCCCAACGATCATGAAGCTGGATCTTCACGAAGACGAGCTCCATCAAACACCGAGAGTGACGACCCTTGGGAGAATCGAAGAAACCAGTTCGAGCCGGCCAGGCGGTCGGTTTCGCATAGTTCGACTCCGCCCGCTCTTAACCCTTACGAGCCGAACAATCCACAGCCCTCATACGTACCGCTGCAGAGATCACTATCTCATCATTCATATGGAGACCCTACACCTATCTTTCAGGGACAGTTTAACCCGGTAGGATTCATACCGGAACCCGTGGGTTTTAACCCACTGGGTCCCGAGGACCACTTTTCCGGGGATCACGCGGATGATATGGACGAGGATACGGACCCCGTCATGCCAGCGAGTGGTACTCCGAACCACCCCATCGAAATTTCCGATGGATCGTCCTTCCACGGATCACCCTACGGTGGTCCAGATAGTTTCCAAGCTCTCTTTGATCAACACCAGTGGTACTATACACCTTCGCACCACTCGTCATCTCATCAGCAGCACTCGTCGTCTCATGGGCAGCAGCAGCCGCAGCCGCATCATCAAGATTCATCCGAGGATCACCGATTTGTGGCAGTTACGCCACCACCTCCGCCACCACCAGTACAGCCGGCACCTCCTCAACCGCCAAGGCGTAGGAGAACCGGTGCCCGCATGTCGGTACGACCGGGGGGCTTCAATTTCAGTTCCCCGCGTCAGTCAAGTGCTAGCCACTACCCGCCGCACCAGGAGGACCCACAAATGGGTGGACCCTCCAACCCAGCGATGCTTCAGCCGCCGCCAATGGGTTTTGACAACCCGATACCAGCATATACGAGTGGCATGGGATACAACCCGTTTGAACCCCCAACGCATCACAACTATGGCTACGCGGAGGCTGATCCGTACATGATACCAGCGAACTATAACACCCAAGGACCCTATGGGGATCCATGGGAGGTGAGTTACCCGACGCAGGGATACCCAATACCTCCTAGACCCATTATCAGGTCGCAATCGCAGCCACCACGGTTTTCTCCCCCAGAAAGGGAGGAAATTCTTCATAGGTTGGAGCAGGTTGAACGGGAGGCTCACGAAGATCGTAGGGAAAGACAGACGTTCTTCCAAGGGTTGGTTAGTTTGATCAAGGGAAAGAACAAGAAGGATCGTTGAATCCTTCCACAGTTATTTTCTCCTGTATTTACTGTTGGGCCCCTGCGTGGGTGTATTTGGTATATTGCTTTGAGCCCCTGCGCGGGCATGCTTGTTTGATTAAACCCCTACGTGGGTGTATTTGTTAGTGTGAGTCCCTGCGTGGACATGTGTGATATTTAGCCCCTGTGTGGGCATGTGTGTTATTTAACCCCTGCGTGGGTAAGTTTGTAATTTGAAAGACCCGTTTAGGGCAAGTGTGAAATGGTTTGAATAAATTAATGGAATGTTGTTTTTATAAATTTCATGGTTGCCATTCTGTGCATAAATATTTACAAATGAAATAAATAAATTAAAATCATTCCTTTTAAATTAATCTGCCTATGTAATTATTTAATTAAGGATCTTAAAGTGTGAAACCTAGCCTCGTGTCAAATATAAGACCGGGCCAAAATGGTAAGACCTGTTTAAAAGATTCAAATCCCTGTTAACATCTTAAAACATGTTAACACTCCTGGCAGAAGTGATTCGTTAAAATCACAAGTCATTTTATATATATAAGGATTCTTTAGAAGATTCCAAACCCAGTTTAATGATCTCTAAATCCTGGGTCTACATCATCAATTAAGATGATCATATTTTACCATACTTGGTAATATGATGCCTACGGGCCCCGCTCACTTTTATTGAACCAAAAGACAGTGGTAGCTATGACTCCCTGTCTGATAAGGGTAATGAACTGGGTCCAAACCTTAAAAGTCTTGATTCTCTGAAATCATAGCTTATAATTTAAATTGTCCATGTGACCAAGCCTTATGTGCTAATATATATTGTTATTGTTTATAATTAGGATGAATTTTAATTAAAATCCTAAATAAATACGATTAACAAGTTAACCAAATATGGTCTCTGTTTACCATGGTTAACGAGTTACCCTAAGGGGTAATTCCATAATAAACTCCCAAATAAAATATTGTTCTTGTTTTCTGCAACAGTTCAATTCAAATGGCTGAATCTAATGAAGTAAATAGCCATCCAGTGGAACCAAATGTGAACGCCCAGATTACGTTAACGGGTGCCGAGTTACAAGCTATCATAGACGGCGCTGTTACTCAGGCTTTGGATAGACAGTATGAGGAATACAGTGGTACTCGAAGTAGGACCCACTCTACATCACGTTCAAAGCCCAGGACACATTCTGAGGCTCATAACAAGCCTCCTCCCAAAAAGAATGGACCCAAGAAAGATGGTGATGACCGTCAGTCCACCAACCGTCAAAGTGACCCATCTCAGCATATAGTACTGCATCAAGGACCCCGTAACAAGGGTTGCACTTATAAGTACTTCGTGTCTTGTAAACCCAGGGATTTTACTGGGGAAAAAGGGGCCGTCGACTGTATGACATGGCTGGATGAAATGGACACGGTGGTTGATATCAGCGGGTGCGCTGAAGGGGATATAGTTAAATTTGTCTCACAGTCCTTCAAAGGTGAGGCGTTAGCTTGGTGGAGATCTCTGATGGAGGCCTCCGGAAAGATCCCATTGTATAGTATGTCGTGGGATCAATTCATTGCCCTAATCAAGGAAAATTTTTGCCCTCAACATGAGGTGGAAAAGATAGAATCAGATTTTCTATCGTTGGTGATGAAGAACCTCGACTGTCAAGCTTATCTGACAAACTTCAATACGCTATCCCGGTTGGTACCTTATCTGGTAACCCCGGAGCCTAAAAGGATCGCTCGTTTTATTGGTGGTTTAGAACCCGAGATCAAGGCCAGTGTAAAAGCTTCTCGGCCAGTTACCTTCAGGTCTGTAACTGACCTTTCCTTATCCCTCACTCTGGATGCGGTCCGGCAGAGATCGCAGAGGAATAAGGCGGCCGAGAAGAGGAAGCATGAAGATGATGGTTCGCGAAGGTCGAATAAGAAACACCGTGGGAACGGTGATAACAAAAAGGGATCTGAGTCGAGGAAGGATGGACATAAGTCTGGTGAGAAGCCCACATGCAAAACTTGCAAGAAACAGCACTTTGGAAAGTGCAGACTCGAATCGAACTCGAATAATCAGTCAAAATCCTTTGCTTGTGGTATTTGCAAGTCCACGGATCACAAAACCCTGGATTGCAAGAAGATGAAAGACGCAACGTGCTACCGTTGCAATGAAAAAGGGCACATCAAGACCAACTGCCCGAAATACAATAAGAAGCCTGAGGAGGCTAAGAAGACTAATGCCAGAGTCTTCAGAATGGACGCGAAAGAAGCTGTGCAGGACGATAATGTCATAACAGGTACTTTCCTTGTAAATGATGTCTTTGCAAGAGTACTTTTTGATTCAGGCGCAGATAAGTCTTTCGTAGATCATAAGTTTTGTAAATTGTTGAATTTACCTGTCAAAACCTTAAACGCAAACTATGAGGTAGAGTTAGCAGATGGTACCATAGAAACCGTCTCTACTGTGTTAGAAGGATGTGTTATATCCATTAAGAACCATTCTTTTCCTCTGTCTCTACTTCCGTTTAAGTTAGCCGGTTTTGACATAGTTCTGGGTATGGACTGGTTATCTCATAACCAGGCCCAAATCGTCTGTAACATGAAGCAAGTAGTGATAAAGACTCCGTCTGGTGAGTCACTTACCATTCGGGGAGATACCCAGTATGGACTACCTGAGCACGTGACTATGCTCAAGGCTTCCAAGTGTTTGAAGAAGGGGTGTGTCATCTACATGGCACAGGTAATTATTGATGAGTCCAAACCGAAGTTAGAAGACATCCCTGTCATTTCTGAATACCCAGAAGTGTTTCCTGAAGATCTACCTGGTTTACCACCAGATAGACAAGTCGAGTTCAGGATCGATATCATCCCCGGAGCGGCACCAGTTGCTAGAGCACCATACAGATTGGCACCCACAGAAATGAAGGAGTTGCGGACGCAGCTAGACGAATTGCTGGCTAAGGGTTTCATTAGACCTAGTTCATCTCCTTGGGGAGCGCCAATCTTGTTTGTCAAGAAGAAGGATGGGTCGATGCGTCTGTGCATCGACTATCGCGAGCTTAATAAAGTCACGATCAAGAATAGGTATCCTCTGCCCAGAATCGACGATCTGTTCGATCAGCTGCAAGGGGCAAGTTACTTCTCAAAGATAGATCTGAGGTCAGGCTATCATCAGTTGAAGGTCAAAGATGAAGACGTTCACAAGACTGCATTTAGGACTCGATACGGTCACTACGAGTTCCTAGTGATGCCTTTTGGGCTCACTAATGCACCAGCCGCGTTCATGGATCTCATGAATCGCGTCTGCAAACCTTACTTGGATAAATTCGTCATCGTTTTCATCGACGACATCCTCATTTATTCTAAGAATCAAGCTGACCATGAGAAACACCTTCGTTGTATTCTCAAACTTCTTCACCAGGAGAAGCTCTATGCCAAATTCTCCAAGTGTGAATTTTGGCTACGAGAAGTCCAGTTCCTTGGACACGTGGTCAGTGAGCGTGGTATCCAAGTGGATCCCGCTAAGGTTGAAGCAGTAATGAACTGGCAAGAGCCAAAGACGCCAACAGAAATTCGTAGCTTCCTGGGATTAGCAGGATATTACAGGCGGTTCATTGAAAATTTTTCAAGGATTGCTGCACCCCTAACTTCCCTGACCAAGAAGAAAGTAAAGTTCGTTTGGGGCCCTAAGCAGCAAGAGTCCTTCGATGTTTTGAGACAAAAGTTGAGCAACGCTCCTGTGCTTACATTACCTGAAGGCGCTGAAGAATTTGTAGTTTATTGTGATGCATCACACACTGGCATGGGGTGTGTGCTTATGCAGAAAGGCAAGGTTATTGCCTATGCATCACGACAGTTAAAGGTGCACGAAAAGAATTACACCACCCATGACTTGGAATTGGGTGCCGTTGTGTTCGCACTAAAACTGTGGAGGCACTATCTTTATGGAATCAAGTTTGTGATCTATTCTGATCACAAGAGCCTCCAGCATCTGTTTAATCAGAAAGAATTAAACATGAGGCAACGCCGTTGGTTGGAAACCTTGAATGACTATGATTGTGAAATCAAGTATCATCCCGGCAAAGCGAATGTAGTCGCTGACGCCTTGAGCAGAAAGGAAAGGGTTAAACCCATTCGAATTAACGCCAAGCGTATGGAGATAAAGAACAGTTTGATAGAAAGGGTGTTAGCTGCACAGAAGGAAGCTGTGTTGGAAGCTAACTATCCTAATGAAAAGTTAGGAGTAACTGAGGAGCAGTTAACTCTTAGCAAGGACGGAATTCTGCGATTAAATGGACGAATATGGGTTCCAATTTTTGGAGGACTTCGTGATGTAATCCTCCAAGAAGCCCATAGTTCCAAATACTCCGTTCATCCTGGAGCTGATAAGATGTACCAGGATTTGAAGGCAAATTATTGGTGGATAGGCTTGAAAAAGTCTGTAGCCGCCCATGTAGCAAAATGCTTGACATGTGCGCAAGTCAAAGCCGAGCATCAGAAACCGTCAGGTTTGCTACAACAGCCTGAACTTCCAACGTGGAAGTGGGAAATGGTAACTATGGATTTTATTACCAAGTTACCCAAGACAAGGAAAGGCAATGATACGATATGGGTTATAGTTGACCGACTGACTAAGTCAGCTCATTTCTTACCCATCAAGGAGACTTATAGCTCCGATATGTTAGCCCAGTTATACGTTGATAAGATTGTAGCCTTACACGGCATACCTGTAGCTATTATCTCTGATAGAGATACTAGGTACACGTCACATTTTTGGAAGAGCTTCCAGCAATCTTTGGGCACACGTTTGAACTTTAGTACGGCTTACCATCCTCAGACAGACGGTCAGAGTGAGCGTACTATTCAAACGTTGGAAGACATGCTACGTGCATGTGCGATCGATTTGGGAGGTAGCTGGGATAAGAACCTACCATTGATCGAATTCTCCTACAACAATAGCTACCATACCAGCATAAAGGCTGCGCCTTTTGAGGCATTATACGGTAGAAAGTGTAGATCGCCAGTTTGTTGGGCGGAAGTTGGAGAAGTCCAGTTATCAGGACCAGAGATCGTGTTTGAAACAACGGACAAGATTGTCCAGATTCGTAACAATCTCCAAGCTGCCCGGAATAGGCAGAAGAGTTACGCTGATCCAAATCGTAAGGATTTTCATTTCGAAGTAGGTGAAAAAGTCCTACTTAAAGTGTCACCCTGGAAAGGAGTGATGCGATTTGGTAAGAAAGGCAAACTAAGCCCGAGATACATAGGACCTTTCGAGGTTATCGAACGTGTCGGGTCAGTTGCCTATAAGTTGAACTTACCGGAAGAGCTCAGTGGAATTCACAATGTGTTCCACATCTGCAATCTAAAGAAGTGTTCCGCTGACGAACCACATGTCATGCCACATACAGATGTGCAGATAGACAAGAGCTTGAAATTTGTTGAAAAACCTTTGTCAATTGAAGATCGACAGGTAAGGAAGCTTCGAAGAAAGCATATACCTTTTGTAAAGGTCAAATGGGATGCCCGTAGAGGTCCCCGAATTCACGTGGGAGGTTGAATCCACGATGAAAGAAAAGTACCCTTACTTGTTTCAGTAAATCTCGGGTCGAGATTTATTTTAAGGGGGTGAGGATGTAACACCTCAAAATTTCATGTTTA
The DNA here is from genome assembly GCA_030545235.1 of Helianthus tuberosus. Classification (NCBI taxonomy): domain Eukaryota; kingdom Viridiplantae; phylum Streptophyta; class Magnoliopsida; order Asterales; family Asteraceae; genus Helianthus; species Helianthus tuberosus. The sequence continues at coordinate 19,524 of JARYGA010047847.1, read as the reverse complement.
ATAAGATGACGACACGTGTCATGTATGACAAAAACACGTTGTGAACCCGGATTAAATAAAGATGTTTTGGCAGGATTTAAAAGTGGCGTCATGTAAATTTATACCTCTGAACGACCTCAGTATAAATCCCAAGACCCAAGTTTTTATATAACAAACATCTATTAAGTCTAAATTCAGAAATGGGTTCACAATAATGGACTTGCAAAAAGCATGATATGATCTCACAAAGAATTTGAATGGTAAACCGATGTTTTCGGGTCTTGTATATGCATTCATTTAAAACAATGGATAATGGTAGGGTATAGAACTGATATATGAGGTCCCTAACTGTCAAAAATAAGTCCACAAGTCGTATATACCCGTTTGCCCCCTTCAAAACGCCAAAGATCAATGATTTTCCGCATCAGACAGAAGGCTTACGGACCGTAAGCCGACCTTTACGGTCCGTAAGCATGTGCCAGCGATCAGAAAACGGGCTGTTGCCTGTATTTCGCGATTATGACCGATTTAGCTGGTTTTTGTCATTATTTAAAGACCCCTAACTGTGCTAGAACGTTAGGGACAAGTCTTGGATGGTTGTGGTTGGTCCTAGAGTTAGTTGTCAACCAATCATGGTGAGTTCTTCACTATATAAAGCACAACATGTTGCAACATTCATTCTCACACTTGCAACTGATCATTGGAGCATTTCTGGAGCTAAGGAACTCTCCCATCTGATCATAATTCGTGCATTGGACTCTTGTAAGTCTGCTAGTCTTGTTTAGTTGTGTTTAGCTTAGTTAATTAGCTAAAAGTCAAACCGTCGTAATTACGGTTTGACTTCGAGATTAGTCACTAATGACTCAGTCTTATCTCGAATTAAAAGTAGTTATAGGATGGTATTTATGTGGGTAATAAAACCCCAAAAGGGTTTCCCCTGATCACCATCCTAACCAGGTCAAATGTCGGGTCAAACCTTTACTTAAAAAGTCAACATAATGCTTAAAATGTCATTTATGCATAATTAGCTATCTAGATCACATATAACCTGTTTGATTATTGTTATAACTTAGTAATAAGTTTAAGAACATGTCCAAACATGTTCAACCCGACCATTTCCTGTTTAGACCCGGTTCGGAACCGAAAGTCACATAGTTTGACTTTCACGTTGACTTTCAGTTCTGACCCGTTTGGGCATATTTTAGAAATGCCTCAGAGCTTTAATTGGATTAGGATACATGTTAGAACAACCCTCTGTGATCATACACCTTGGTTCACTAGTTATCCAATTAATATGCATATTTCCGTTAATTGCTCATACGTTGACCGTTATGCCCTTATTACCTTAAAACGTGATTTATGAAAATGTAAAAGTGTAGAAACCTTTGTTACTGATATATAGACTTGCATGAAAAGTTTGACATCAGTTTGACTTGTAGATTAAGAGTTATGCTCATTATCGCAAAACTAATGCTTTATGTTAACATAATGGCGTATTAGCGTATAGCCTATTTAAACATACTTTTTGGTATCAAATCTTTTACCCACTGATGTAATATATTATTTTGGGAATTTTAAAGATTTTTAATTAATTTTAGGCTGAGCATAACTCATAGTCGTAGGCTTAATTCGGTAATTGTCGGTTTTGCCCTTACGGGCCATAAAATGAGTTTTACACATCTAAACGACTCCAAACCTTTTGCTACTGATTAGTTATGATAAATAAATTATTTTAAGCCTTCTGGAAATATAAAAATGTCAGATTTAAGTATCAAACCTGGTAATGGCCTTTAATCGCCTTAATTAGCGTTTTTAACGCATAATATGTTTTCAAATCATATTGGACATACCCGGGTTGATACCTACTGATATAAGAGGAAAATTATGATATTTTAACAGTAATCAAAGGTTGATAAACTCAGACTTCAGTTTTGAGCTTTTCGGCTTATGTGAAATTACCAAAATACCCCTACGGGGCCTAGTTTGGTTAAAAATGATAAGTTTCACATATATGCCTTAGTCTACTATTATAACCCATCAAAATGAGTATGTTTGCTGTTTACATCAGACCTGTAACTCATTTAAACAATTAAACTCTTTTACAAACTTTAAAATGACCAAACTACCCCTACGGGGCATAGTTTGTGTTTAAATTAGTTCGGGGTATAACGAAAGACATCCTACTGATGTTACAACATATTTGAAGCATATTAACTTAGGAAACCTGTATATGGCTCTTACGGATACCCGTTACGCATATTACGTGTTCGGCTCGGTTTATGTAACAAGTTTACATAAATTAGCCGAAACGGGTCAAACCTTAACGGTTTTATCTCAAAAATCCAGAATGTGAATAATAAACCCATATTAAACAAGTCTTCAAACTTGTCGGGTCTGAATCACATTCTATCCGGTCTTCGCTTAATCGTGCGTACGAACCGTATCTTGAAACTAGCCGGTCTAAGCTTAAGCTTAATAAAAGACCCGTTAGAATTCTAATAGGTTATATTAAACCTTCGTTCCAGATTAGGAGAAACAGTAAAAGCTACGTGCATTCTGCTTATTGTGATTTATACTTGCATCAGGTAAATACTTTTAACTTATTTTCCCTATACGGGCTTGGGTTACGGTACATAGCGTACCGCTTGATCGGGCATCAAATCTCCACGCTTAGTGGGTAGTTGAATAATTTGATCGGCTCGTTTTAAACAGATGTGTTTATTTTACAGCCTTTGGGGGGTTAATGACCATGTCCCGGATATCCCTGGCATCATCTTACGAGATGGCCACGACCTGAGCACGGGGTGTAGGCGTACTCCCGTGTATAACTCACTTAAAGTGGTGTGTCTATTGATCTTTAACCCGGATACGTTCCGGGCTACTGAACGCATAAGTAACATGTAATTCGTTCACAAGATTATAATATTAAATAATTCTCCCAAGTTAAATAAAATGATTTATGCCACGTGCATCCAAACAAATTTTCAATCATTTTCCAAAATGAGTCAGTTGAATGTATTTACCAGTGTAAACTGACGTATTTTCCCAAAAAGACTGAATGCAGGTACTAAACGTAATTGGCTGGATTGTCTCCTAAGCATCAATAAAAGTCTCGCAAGCTTAGGATGCCAGAAGTCTGTTGAACAACTAAATGTTATTTTGTTTCGATCCGTTCTGTGGATAAACACCGGATATTGTGACTTTGTTTACAATAAATAAATTCGGTTGTATCTTATTTTTAAATTGCTTCCGCTGTGCGTTATTATATTGTGTTGTTTGACTATTACGTTGCCAACCACGTCACGATACTCCCCCACCGGGCCCACCGGTGACACGTGGAAATCGGGGTGTGACAATTTTAAGGAGACAAGTTATGATAGAACAGTGCAAGATGGAGCAGTGTCTTGTACAAGAGGTGTAAATTGAAGTTATATGAACTTTTCACTCCCCACCTCTTGCAACTGTTACAAGTTATTATTAAGACACTTAATGCTCCCACTGATCTTTAATATCTCTAGAATGCTACAAGAGAAGTTTCAATGAGCTACGTGACGTGGGAACCTATCACATATACGTTAGACTTGATTTGATTTCTTTAATGTCCAGATATCATAAGAAACTTTAGGGACATATTTAATAGAAATCTTATTAAGTACATACATGAATAGATTTCTTCTAAGAACGTGAGCCATATGCGACAAAATTTAGATACAAGTTGATAGTCTTTTAAATGATAAATGAATTATGTCTGAATATTCCATTTGGAATAAGTTCCACGAATGTCAATGAATGACTTATGATGGACCCATACTTATTCCTTAAGCCAAGTCATATTTTAGGGCTTTAACGTCATGATTTGAAATCACTTAGAATGAGATTAGTTGAATAATCATCCTCATTAACCATGTCATGATTTCTCATGAATTTCGATTATAATGGATGAAATTTATAAGTCTCATTTTCCTTTTGTCAAATTCTCATTTGCATGATGACAAAAGTTGTGAAAGTGTAAGGTATCATCTAGTTTTATCTTAGTAATGTTTCAATCCAGATATTTAGAACAAATAAGATGAGAGTTTAAGGTAAGTGTGACTTTATGTTGACTATGCAAACCTCACAGTGTTCATAACTTCGCTTAATTATGATACTATATTCTGATTAATCTTCAGAATATATAAGGTATCGAAAAACGTTGTTAGAAGACTGCTTATTATGGTTCTTATAGCCTTAACATTTAATTTTGTCAATAACTCTCGTGTTAGTTATTTGTCGAGTTCTGGTAAGGAAACGTATGGAACTAGAGTCAACTAATCATGTGTTAATTGGAATATTGAAAAATTATCAGACTTAAATATCATTAGTAAGTGACTATCTAATTAACTTATCCAACTGTTCTTCTAAATAATGGATAGTCTCGTTGCTTATGCCTAATCTAATGGCATAATTATGCAGTGAGATTTTCCCTTGAAAAACCTTAAAGTTGGAATTAGCACTTGTAATTTGTCTATGGACCTTAGAACAATCCTCTTTTAAACTATTAGTGGTTGTAAGGTGAATAACATCTTATTTTCCAGTTTCAAACATTTATTTCTTTGTACATATTTTGCTTATCAACACACTCATTATACTTTGGTACTTTTGAGTGTTATAGTTGATTTATAATGCATCAAATTGTACAAGTGAAAATCTTAGTATGTAATGTACTGAAAAAATGTACTTATTTCCATGCGTAAGTCCTTAACTTTATGGGTCATGGTATTGTACATTATTATGTATTCACATATACCACTTAGCTTTATAATTTATAATTTTAAATGAAGGCATGCATCTTAGGAGTTCTAGTGATTATTCCGCAAATAATAGGTTTGTCTTAGGAAAGACTTAATTTGGAATGACCTTTTAGTGATAGCATTATGTTAGAGAGATCTTGATTATCATAAGAGACATCATGTTCGATTTATCCTAATCATCATGCTCTACTTTTCTTCTGTAATGCTTTATCAGAAGAGAGCAATAGGATTATCGTGTCTTAAGAGATAATCAAGGATTTCATTTAAGAGCTAATCTTATAGAAACTTTAAGCAAAACATATTAGATTTAGGAATTAGAGTGGATGAGATATAGACTTATAGAAGAAAATTATAGTGAGTAAAATTATGGGTACTAAGAATAAGGCAGACGAAATGATCATAAAAAAAAATATGAAGGATCACTAATATAAGGATCATTATTTGAAGAGGTTGTGATATGTCTATTACTAACATCAAAATAATAGACTTATTTAAAATTCTACTTAAACGAAGACAAATCAGCTTTGGCCAGAAGTGTAATCATTTAAGCATGTGTGCAAAGTGGTTGTAACAAATCAGCTTTGGCCAGAAATTGAAACAATCACTTTAGTTATGCACTTGTTAAGTATGTCATCTATGAAAGAATTAAATCAGCTTTGGCCAGATATTAAGACATTCATGTTTAGGATGCACACTTAACATAGCTTTTGTAATACTTGAACGATAAGTAGATGTATCAAGTCAGCTTTGGCCAGAAATGATATATAAAAAGCTCATTCAAGTTAAGCCATTTTGGTTTTGTGAAACATTATTTGATCCTTATTGATTAACTAAGTATTTACAAAACCAATCATTTAATAGCAAACCACTTGTTAGCGCGGATCGAACTTAAAATAGCTTAAAATAATGAGGTTTCGAGTCACAACCTCGTTGTCTCGAGTTATGACCTTATGGTCTCGAGTCGAGACCTTTGTCTCGAGTTATGATCTTATGGTCTCGAGTAGAGACCTTTGTCTCGAGTTATGATCTTATGGTCTCGAGTCGAGACCTCTGTCTCGAGTTGTAATCTTTTGAGCCCTTATGATTTCGAGTCGAGACCTTATGGTCTCGAGTCGACATCTGTTGGTCTCGAGTTGTGAAGGTTTAAGGACCTGATGATTTCGAGTCGAGACCTTATGGTCTCGAGTCGAGACTGATGGTCTCGAGTCGTAATCTGATGGTCTCGAGCCCACTGTTGATAGCTGTTTATTGTGATAACATAACTGAAAATTCGAATTCTAAGGGATTATGAGATATGATTTCCTGTTTTAAGATGATCTAATTTTATCAAAATATTTCGAAAATTATAACTGTATATCTTTTAACAGTTTTCGAATAAACTTAAAAGATAAAATTGGATCAAACATGGAAAAAAACACTCATCAATCCTAATAACATTCCAAAACATAAGGGAATTTTTGAATTTTCCTAAGAACACATGATGAACCCTAAAAAATAAAATAATGATTCTGGAACCCGAAACCTGAAAATTAATGTTTTTATACAGATTTCGGAACATTAAGGTTATACTATTTGAGTTAGAGACAATTATAAAACATCCTTTTTCCCAAAAACAGTGTTTCGAGATGCTTGGTCTCGAACATGCTTTTAAATTTTATTAAGTTTTCAAAACTTCTGTTTTCCATATTTCAATCCCAGAATAATGGATACGAAAACAGAACTGACTAATCAACATATGCTCTGATACCACATGTTGATTCAGTTCTGTTTAAACATAAAGGAAAACATGAAAACATACCTATTACAGCAGACAATGCAGTGGAGAATCCAGTCGGAGAAGATGACATCGAGTTCGACATATTTGTCAGTGTGATCTGGTTCCTCCTTAGGGTACTGACTGATGATGGGGACTTAGAAAACCGAAAAGGGGTATCGGCTTAGGAGAGGAGGTCGATGATGATGTTATGACTAATGGGGTGTGTCTAATTGTGTAACTGAGTAAAAAACCCCTTAACCTCCACATAATTCTCCTTATATAAGCACCCAGGAGGAAACCTAATTAGTTAATAAGGGTAATATGGTCTATCAACAATTACCAACTAATTATTTAATAGGTTATTATATATTTTGATCTATATTATGTAAATGATTATAATGGCTATAGATTAAATATTAATACATAATATATTTAATCTTACAAACTCTTCAAAAGTTAACTACCCTTAATTATATGATATGTGCATATAAGCTAAATCGACTTCATAATTAAAATTTGTATTACCCCACATCACACGTAATTAGTCGAACTAGGAAATTACGCGTTTGATTCATAATTTCAACATATGAACATCGTGGGCATAATTTATAACATCAACAATCAAGTTTCGTATCACTGAAAATAGGCTGTTTTTGGTGACCTGTTTAACCTGTTTACAAGTCTTCAAAATTATGATTTTTTTATGTGGCGTACCTCTCGGAGGGTTAGACCTTGTGTTAAAATTTCAAGATCTAACTCTTTACCAAAAACTCGTAAAAATTCATTTACTAAGCTGCAATCAGATTCGTCACTTCTGACTGCAGCTTACGGAAAAATTCATTTAAAATTCCTCGTTTATCCGATTGACGAAATTCCAATTGGCGATTTTTGTAATCACTTAAAACTTTCTACAGTAAGAATTTGAGATCATAACTCAATTCCTAAATTGAGTTATGACATTCGTAATGGGCTGCAAATTCTGCCAGAAAACGCAGCTTGATCCTTTGATACGGAAAAATTCATAAAACGCTCAATTTTCGTCGAAAAAATGCGATTCCAGTGGGGTTTTAAAGATATTTCCTGGAATTATATTTTAGACTCAAGAAACACATGTTTTTATCACGTTTTGTCCAGGTTACAGCTAATACAAGTTGGCTGTAAATTCTGATCAAGAGCCGTTTGAATTCAGCTTTCAATTTAAGCATGTTCTTGACATCATAACATCAATTTTCTCGCAATTTAACATACTAAATCATGTGTTCATCACAATGATATAAAAACCCACTTACACATATATAGGTGGTTATCAAATTCCTATTTTTCAATCTTAATTCATAAATTTTTCGACTAGGGTTTGTTCCTAGACATGGATTCATCCTAGTTTCACCTAAACATCAATCATGCAAGCTCGAATTTAGATTTCATAAGTTCATCAAGAATTCAAGATGGAACCAAATAATGAAATTTAACATACCTTGTGATCCCTTCACTTGGGTGATCACTAATTTGGACTTGGTTTTCGATTTAGGTTCCATTTTCCCCTTCAATTTGGCTGATTTGTATGGGTTAGGGTTCAATGGAAGAACCCCCTTCTTGCTCTGTTGAAAACCACGACCAGAACACACACTAATGTGTGTGTTTTGGTGTTTTATTCTTTTAATTAAAAACATTTTCCTTTTTGCCTCATTTAGTCCCTCTAGTTCCATAGTTTGTAAAAGGATCTATTTCTTGTTTCTTTTATTGTTTTAACAACACTTAACCAACTAGGTTGATATATCTAGTTACTTAATGGGTTCGGGGAAGTCATAACCCGTTTTATTTTTTTAAGTCCCGTTAACTCAGGCCTTTTATATACTTTGTTTTTCTCAAAGTATTTAACCTCCTTTTAATTAATACTAGGTTTGTTTATTTAAATTTTATTATTTACCGGATAAATTTTCATCACTAGCGGTCTTTTACCCGTCACTAATATTAACGTGCTTTGATTTCCAAACCCGTTTTTGGGGTGTTACATTATTAATGTTACAAAATCTTATATTAGTTCTATGGTGGAGGCTGGTTCATGGATGGTAATAAGCATATCCCACTTCTTTATAATCAGTTGATTTAAAAATTAGTAAGTTAATCGATGTTGTATTGGGACAGTCTTATGTAATCGTGTAGGTTGTAATATAATTAGGAATTTAATAAAAATTGTTTGTAACAGTTGACAGGTGTCACCGATGAGGACAAAGAAGTTCTGGTTTTACTAATACAGGCTGCAAGAATAAAGGATGATATCTTTTACGAATAGGTTTATTAAATTAATCTCAACTAATTTTTTGATTAATATTGTTTATTTAGCAAAGAGCTCTGCAACATATATTTCTAAATTCATGTAATATTTTCTTACATCTGTACTCAACTTTAGTTTTTTATTACATGTGTTGAGGGTGATGAAGAACTTACGGGTGTGTGCCGATTGCCATAATGTTATTAACTTTATATCGCGAATCACTTGTTGAGAAATCGTTGTTAGAGATGTTAAAAGATTTCATCATTTTAAGGATGGTGTTTGTAGTTGTGGGGATTTTTGGTAACAATTCATCAAATTGCTCAACAACAGTTAATTTTTTACATTATACAATGCATATTTAATAATAATAAAAAAGACAAGAAAATAGGGTAATAAAAACACAATAGAGTATAAAAAATCTAAAAATAGTATACTAAAAAACTTGGAAATCTATATCTAAAAATTACAATATCTATATACCTATCTATACTTTCTATTAAAATGTAGTATGCATGGTTTTCTAAGAAACGACCCGTGTTTGCACACGGGTCTTACCGCTAGTTATATATAATAAATGAAAGTAGGTTTGGGCCACGTGTCACTTGATTAGGGCATCCTCAATTCCATTTTCCCGCCCAACAGTACCAAACTTCCATCCCCTTTATACTCTCTCTTAGAAACCCTAAATCTTCTCCTGTACTCCTTCTCTTCTCCCTTGTCTTTTTGTGTACACTTCTTTTTTCAAAACAAATGGTGAGCTCCATTTTCATTTAAGGATTTCTCTTCAAAGGTTTTATCATAAAAAATCAAATTTCGTGATCTAGGGTTTTCTCTGCAAACAAATGGTGAGCTCCATTTTTATTTGTGTTCTTCACAACTTATCATATCTGTTAATTTGTACATTCATATGCTTCTTTCTAAACCCCAATACACTCCATCTGATCTTATCCCCTCTACGCCATGGTTTCAGCCGTCACTGATGATACTCCAGGTTCTTCCCTTCTCTGGTTCCAGAGATGACGACGGTGGTGTCACGGAAGAGGTTTAGGTAATCCATTGTCTTCAAACTCTCTAATGCTAAGGTACAATTTTTAGAAATACAGGGCTTGAGCTATTGCGTTTATTCTTAGTTTACAAATTGAAACCCTAGATATGTTGTGCGGGTTTAATTTCTTTTGAGGAATTCGGATTTTGTGTTTTTGTTTACACAAAAAGGTTTTTGATTTTGTAAATTGAAGAACTTCGATTATAGGGTTTCGTTTATTTGAACTTTAGGGTTTGGCGTTTGTGATGAATCAGCAAATCAGTTGCAAATTGGAACTTACAGGAATCAGGGTGTTAAAACCAGTTGTAGCACTTTATGTATATTTTAGCAGCACTTGAACCTGTTTTTCACTTATATTCATCTGTAGCACATTTTGTATATTTATTTTTGTATCATTGAAGTAAAAGCATCTTCATTTGTTTGTTACTTACAAAATACCCAACGTAGCAGTGAGGATCTTAACAACCAGCGGAACATATTCTGGGACATTTTTGGATTCTTGAGGTATTTTTTAGCAATGATATCTTAAAAACATTGTATTCGTTTAAAAAGGTTTCATTAATGGTTTCTATATTTCTTTTTGTAACAAATAGGACGAATATAGTCCAGAAACCTCTGTGAAGATCGGTGGAGAGTCATTTACCACCACAACATGGTGGCAGCTGGTACAGATTTGTAAAATGTTGATTATTGTTAGGTGTTTTACTAAAGATGGCACTATGGGCGGGTTGAGTCAAGTCAAAATAGGTCAGGTTGGCTCACAGACACTAATCATTATATTGTCCTAAACAGTATTGTTACAACAATAATCTTTTTTTTTGGATAAAATGCTTTGGGAGGCTATATTCATTTTAACTAGAGTTTGGGTGACCTTCTGATGCGTGTGAAGTGTTATATATATTAGGTGTATATTTTAAGCCCCTTTTTAACACTTATTTTAGCCAAGTTTTAAATTTATAAAACACGATATTTCACTAACACTAAACACACATATGGGCAAGTGCACCCATCGTTGAGTGTAGTATAGCGTTGGTAAGATACCGAGGTCGTCCAAGGACACAAGAGCTTTTAGTACCGGTTTATCCTCAACGTCTAATCAAATAAAAAGTTTAGAAAAATATTTTAAACTAAGAAAAATAAAAACTAACTAAAATGCTGAAAATAAAAATAAAAGAAAAAAACAGATAGACAAGATGAATCACTTGGTTCCGACTCGTATCTAGTATAACCTTTGATTATTTCCGCACTTTTGCACATAATTAAGAGATTATCTTAGTTATTGTAGTAGGCCCCTCTTTTGAAGGTGACGTTACCCTCACCCCAGTAGTTTGAGTCAGCAGGGATACAATCCTAAAAGGGTGGATTATTGGAAGATAATGAATTAAGTTATTAATGCAGTATTGTGGTAGGCCCCGCTTTTGGCGGTGACGTTACCCTCGGCTAAGTAGTCTGAGTCAGCAGGGATACAGTCCTAAATAGCCGGGTTATAGTATTAATAGTAGTTAACTTATGAGGGGATCAAAGAGTTTGGACCCCCGCCATCCAATACCGTGAAGTATTGAAGGAGGTCCTACTAAATTTGACCCAGGTCCATTGCAGGACCTCTAAACGCTGAACAATGGCAAGACCTTTACCAAACCGTTCCCTTAACCCCCGACCAGGTAGCCAACATATCTCCATATAGACCGTGGAGATATGAATGGTGAAAATCCTTTATTTTATATAGACAGTAAAATAATGCCAAGACACCACGGACAAACGATAAGGAAAGATCACCTTCAACATAAGTAACTAGTTATTAAAGTCATTAATACAAAACCAAATAAAAAGTGCAAAAGATTAGAAATAAAAAGTATTATACTAGACACTTTGTCTTCACCAAGTGATGTAAGAGACTTAGGCAAACATGGCCTTGATTGTCAAGAACTCTTACGATCAATCTTGGATCCCGAGACGACTCACACACTCTACGATGGACAATGGATGATGGTGGTGGATGATGGTGTTGTGATGGTGGTGGGTGGTGGATGAAGTGTGAGAGAGGTGGTGTGCCAAGGGATGGTTTGAGCTTGAGCCAAGCACTCCTATTTATAGCCTGTACAGAAGCCTGGACACGGCCCCGTGTCCGCTGGACACGGCCCCGTGTCCACCCTTTTCTCTTTCTTCATTAATGCAGTTTGTCTTTATTAGCTCCACACGCCCCCGTGTCCGCTGGGCACGCCCCCGTGTCCGTCTGACACTCTCTCTCTTCATTAATTGTAATTCGCAATTACAATTAATGCGCCTGCTGTACTTTCGCCACGCCCCCGTGTCCGCTGGGCACGGCCCCGTGGTGGGCAATAGAAGCTTCTATATGTTTGTCTTTTGTGCCAGGGCTGACCATCCTGGACACGGCCCCGTGCTCGCTGAGCACGGCCCCGTGTTGAGCTGGACACGCCCCGTGTCGAGCTGGGCACGCCCCGTGTCGAGCTGGGCACAGCCCCATGCTCAGCTGGGCACAGCCCCATGCTCAGCTTTCTTCTTGTTTTTGCTTTGGGAGATGCTGTTGAGGTGTCGGGCATGCCACGTTTCTTCCTTTTCTTTGTATTTATGTTGGTTTTGGCTGTATATTTGTTCCTTTTGTTCAATTAAGCTCATTTGGTCCTGAAAATACAAAAGGAAGACAAAAGCACACTTTTTCCAACATTAGTACTAAAAATGGGTTAGTTTTATGCCTCATTTGATGTAATTTATATGTTGCATTTTACACACATCAAATACCCCCACACTTGAATCTTTGCTTGTCCTCAAGCAAAACTCTTTAATATGTGGCTTACACTCCCAAATGGAATGGGTAGAAGAGAAGGTTTTGGGCTTGTCGTAGAGTGTCGGGATTTCCAAGATTCTTTATGTAGTTTTATTTTTATTTATTTACAATCCTATTCGTCATGATTTATTTAAAACTTTTCATAAGAGAAATTATTTATTAGGGCATAACATGCCTTTTTAAAATTCCATTTATATACAAGTTCACATACCTTACGGGAGAAATCACTCACACTCGGCCGAAGGTGTATTTTTAGTGAATCACTCGAGAGCGGCATGGAACTTATTCCTACCATAAGCTTGCCAAGCAATCAATCCTCCTCCTTTTTAACTTTTATACCTTTGTAAATATCAAGAGGACTTTGTGGGTGAAGGGTTAGGCTTGGGTTAAAGGTAGGTGGTTGGGTTAGTGGTTAGTGGAAAAGGCTAAAAACGTAACAAGCGTCGGTTTTCGTAAGACTTTATTTTTTTATTTTTTTTTATTTTTTGTAAATCTTATTTTTGATGAAGCTATTATTCAAACAAAGTTCTTTTTGATGAACTTGTTTGTTTATTTTCTTTTGCTTCATCATCAACACCTTTTTTTTTTTTTTTTTTGGAAGAGTCATACGAAAAACCGAGCTAGTTACTAAAACAAAGGGTTAAAAATGAAAAAGGTTTTGGTGGGTGAAAGGGTGTTTGGTTTGGGTTATGAAATGAAAAGGTTTAGGCTCAAAGGGGCTAACTAGGGGGATTTTGGGTAGGTGGTAAAAAAAAGAAAAATAATGGTGTAGAAATAAAAAGGGGTAGTCCTAATGCCTCCATCATTTACTTACTCGGGTTTAAGTTGGTAAGGACCGGGAATGTATCGTCGTGGCAAGTTCTAGAGTTGTAAGAACCAAGCGGCTATTCACACAAGAAACGAAAAATGAGCATTTAATTTAAAGATATGTATTTGTATGCTCAATAAAGGCTCAAAACTCACTTTTGTGGGAATGGGTTTTTATGTGATCAAGTATATATAATCAAATTTTAACTAAGTTTGCCATGCCTTTTCATAATTTTCTTATGTTGGTTCTTTTTATCACGACGCTATCGGTTGTAAATTTGTAAAAATATAACCTTTTTGAGAACTTGAATTTCCCGAGTTAAACCTAGACAAGTAAAAAAAATGAAAATTTTTGAAAAAATTTGGGGTGATTAGCGGTTCCAATAGAGTTTTGTGTAAGGCTTGTATTTAGGACTTGCAAGATTCAAGGTTTTAGCATCCCCCCCACACTTAAATTACACATTGTCGTCAATGTGTCCCAAAAATAAGTTTTTAGGTTGATTGAATGTGTAAAAGTGGGTTAAAAACAAGATTTTATGGTACTGGGTGGCTGAACACGGGGTGGTGTTGGCTGAGCACGGCCCAGTGTCCAGATTGCCAGTACCAAAAGTAAACAGAAGGCTGGGCACGGGGGCGTGTCCAGTGAGCACGGCCCCGTGTCCAGGTACCTGAACTGGGCATTTTCTACAAAACCTTGGGCACGGGGCGTGTTGGGTTGAGCACGGCCCCGTGCTGAACTTGCTGTAATGAAGAAAAATTGTCGGGAGGCTCTGTTTTTGTGCATGGGGTGTTGGTTCAAACTTCCCTTAGCATCCTTCACCATCCCGAGTGTGTTTTATTCCTGAAAATTAAAAACTAAACTAGAAAACATAAAGGTTAATCTAAACTAAACTACGGATAGTTCCGCGGAATGCCTCCGTGGTGCGCCACGTTTATAAGGGTCCTTGGCTAGACCCACTTTATCAGGTGGTTCTGGCTCATCTTCAATTAGGGGGTCGTCATTGCCGAATGGATATTTCATTGATCGCTCAAGATCGACACTCTTTTTAAATGCCCCTAATTGAAGAGGTAGATTGTTGAACTTTCGGTTTTTCAAAGCTTCGTGAGTTTTTACAAATGGTCGCCCCAACACTAGAGGAGCGTTATCGAGGATGACAAAGTCGGTTGGGATTACCATTTGATTTGTTTGAACCAAGACATCTTCAACTATACCGATTGATTTTATTACTTGCCGATTGGATAGAAAAATGGGTATTTGAAGTGGAGAAAAATCACTAATACTTAATTTTTCGAAAATGTAATTAGGCATTATGTTAACACAAAGATCTTTATCGATTGTAACGTTACTAATAAATGAATTTTGAAAGAAACATGGAACCGGTGTAATGTTAATTTCAAATGGATCTTCTTTTATTAGCGAAGTTTGATCATTAGTTAACTTAACACTTACCGTTTCGTCAATTTTAGTGTTAGTGTTTAACTCTTTTAAAAACTTAGCATGAGTGGGTACTAAACAATGATTTTCAAAAGAAGGTGACAAGAGATTAATTTCTTCAAAATTAGACTCTTCTTGAATTTTAACGTTGTCGGACTCACCTATTTCGTTGTTTAACTCATGTGTCGGTTTTTCACTTATTTGTTCTTCCATTTTTACATTTTTAGTTATCTCTTCCTTTTTTAATTCTTCTCTTGCGCGGGACTCCTCTTCCCTTGCGCGAGCTTCTTTTATACATCGGTCGATAACTCTTATGTGTTCTAATATCCTATCGGTTACTTCGGTTATAGAAAAAGAGTCGGTATTTTCTAAGCTTGAATCCGGTTGTTCGACCCTTTGTTCCTCATAATACCCATATGAAGTCGATGGTTCGCACCATTGTTCTTCATTGTAAGCATATGATGGATAAGGTTCGTAATTTTGTTCTTCATAATACTCATATGAGGTGGGTTGTTCACGCCATGGTTCCTCATAGTAAGTATACGAAGGTGGTGGCTCATATCTTGGTTCCTCAAAGTATGAGTATGAAGGCTCATACCTTGGTTCATCAAAATATGAGTATGAGGGAGGAGGTTCATACCTTTGGTCTTCATAGGATGTGTATGAAGTTGATGGCTCGTACCTGGGCTCCTCATAGTAGGTGTATGAATTGGATGGTTGATATGAGTGATTATTTTGAATCGAGCGTGCGTTACGACAATTAGTGCAATAATTACCCCTATAATCATCCTCATCATAGGTGTAGTTGTAACCTCCTGAGTATTGATCCATAAGAATCACTCAGCAGACCACAACCGAGTCTCGAGATCAGAAAACAAAAATAAAAACGGAAACAGAGGCTGGACACGGCCCCGTGTTCAGTGGACACGGCCCCGTGTTCAGGAACTGTATCTGGGCGTTTTAATTAAATTTACTGATTTTGTTGAGCACGGGGCGTGTTCAGTGAACACGGCCCGTGTTCAAGCTTCTGTTACTGGGTGTTTTTCTGAAAATGCTGGACACGGCCCCGTGTTCAGTGAACACGGCCCCAACGTAGGTTTCATTAATTTTTGTATCACTTTATGTATATTTTAGCAGCACTTGAACCTGTTTTTCACTTATATTCATCTGTAGCACATTTTGTATATTTATTTTTGTATCATTGAAGTAAAAGCATCTTCATTTGTTTGTTACTTACAAAATACCCAACGTAGCAGTGAGGATCTTAACAACCAGCGGAACATATTCTGGGACATTTTTGGATTCTTGAGGTATTTTTTAGCAATGATATCTTAAAAACATTGTATTCGTTTAAAAAGGTTTCATTAATGGTTTCTATATTTCTTTTTGTAACAAATAGGACGAATATAGTCCAGAAACCTCTGTGAAGATCGGTGGAGAGTCATTTACCACCACAACATGGTGGCAGCTGGTACAGATTTGTAAAATGTTGATTATTGTTAGGTGTTTTACTAAAGATGGCACTATGGGCGGGTTGAGTCAAGTCAAAATAGGTCAGGTTGGCTCACAGACACTAATCATTATATTGTCCTAAACAGTATTGTTACAACAATAATCTTTTTTTTTGGATAAAATGCTTTGGGAGGCTATATTCATTTTAACTAGAGTTTGGGTGACCTTCTGATGCGTGTGAAGTGTTATATATATTAGGTGTATATTTTAAGCCCCTTTTTAACACTTATTTTAGCCAAGTTTTAAATTTATAAAACACGATATTTCACTAACACTAAACACACATATGGGCAAGTGCACCCATCGTTGAGTGTAGTATAGCGTTGGTAAGATACCGAGGTCGTCCAAGGACACAAGAGCTTTTAGTACCGGTTTATCCTCAACGTCTAATCAAATAAAAAGTTTAGAAAAATATTTTAAACTAAGAAAAATAAAAACTAACTAAAATGCTGAAAATAAAAATAAAAGAAAAAAACAGATAGACAAGATGAATCACTTGGTTCCGACTCGTATCTAGTATAACCTTTGATTATTTCCGCACTTTTGCACATAATTAAGAGATTATCTTAGTTATTGTAGTAGGCCCCTCTTTTGAAGGTGACGTTACCCTCACCCCAGTAGTTTGAGTCAGCAGGGATACAATCCTAAAAGGGTGGATTATTGGAAGATAATGAATTAAGTTATTAATGCAGTATTGTGGTAGGCCCCGCTTTTGGCGGTGACGTTACCCTCGGCTAAGTAGTCTGAGTCAGCAGGGATACAGTCCTAAATAGCCGGGTTATAGTATTAATAGTAGTTAACTTATGAGGGGATCAAAGAGTTTGGACCCCCGCCATCCAATACCGTGAAGTATTGAAGGAGGTCCTACTAAATTTGACCCAGGTCCATTGCAGGACCTCTAAACGCTGAACAATGGCAAGACCTTTACCAAACCGTTCCCTTAACCCCCGACCAGGTAGCCAACATATCTCCATATAGACCGTGGAGATATGAATGGTGAAAATCCTTTATTTTATATAGACAGTAAAATAATGCCAAGACACCACGGACAAACGATAAGGAAAGATCACCTTCAACATAAGTAACTAGTTATTAAAGTCATTAATACAAAACCAAATAAAAAGTGCAAAAGATTAGAAATAAAAAGTATTATACTAGACACTTTGTCTTCACCAAGTGATGTAAGAGACTTAGGCAAACATGGCCTTGATTGTCAAGAACTCTTACGATCAATCTTGGATCCCGAGACGACTCACACACTCTACGATGGACAATGGATGATGGTGGTGGATGATGGTGTTGTGATGGTGGTGGGTGGTGGATGAAGTGTGAGAGAGGTGGTGTGCCAAGGGATGGTTTGAGCTTGAGCCAAGCACTCCTATTTATAGCCTGTACAGAAGCCTGGACACGGCCCCGTGTCCGCTGGACACGGCCCCGTGTCCACCCTTTTCTCTTTCTTCATTAATACAGTTTGTCTTTATTAGCTCCACACGCCCCCGTGTCCGCTGGGCACGCCCCCGTGTCCGTCTGACACTCTCTCTCTTCATTAATTGTAATTCGCAATTACAATTAATGCGCCTGCTGTACTTTCGCCACGCCCCCGTGTCCGCTGGGCACGGCCCCGTGGTGGGCAATAGAAGCTTCTATATGTTTGTCTTTTGTGCCAGGGCTGACCATCCTGGACACGGCCCCGTGCTCGCTGAGCACGGCCCCGTGTTGAGCTGGACACGCCCCGTGTCGAGCTGGGCACAGCCCCATGCTCAGCTGGGCACAGCCCCATGCTCAGCTTTCTTCTTGTTTTTGCTTTGGGAGATGCTGTTGAGGTGTCGGGCATGCCACGTTTTTTCCTTTTCTTTGTATTTATGTTGGTTTTGGCTGTATATTTGTTCCTTTTGTTCAATTAAGCTCATTTGGTCCTGAAAATACAAAAGGAAGACAAAAGCACACTTTTTCCAACATTAGTACTAAAAATGGGTTAGTTTTATGCCTCATTTGATGTAATTTATATGTTGCATTTTACACACATCACCTTCAACCTGCTCTTTTTTAACTATTCTTTTAGAATTTGACCCATTTTGTGATGATATACAAGATAAATACACCCATTTATAATTAGATGGTCAAAATTGTTTTGTATTACTTCATATGCCTATGTATATAGAGTGTGTGTAATACTATATAGGAGGCAAGAAGGCTTGGATTTGTTGTACATTTCTGGATTATAATAACTTTGTATCAAGGGGATGGCGTAGCGATAAGTGTTCTCATGCTTAGCAGAAGCAGGGTATCAACAATTTGGTGGTAATTTCAACATTTTTTTAAATATTCACTTAAAAAAGCAGCTACAACAGCATATCAACAAGTTTGTGCACCTTATCACTCATGAATCAAGGATTATATTACTTGTATTTAGAAGGAATTTCGGTTAAAAACTCGAAATCACAGTCTGAGCCTAAGGATTCGCACGATACTGAAAATGCGATTAAAGCTACAGACATGCTGGATATATATTCTTTTAGTCAACGGGGTTTAGAGTTCATTTGTAAATTTACTTTAGAGCATGGTTCAGATGTGTTTCGTCAAATGCTGCAATCGATTTGCCTATCCATCTACGGGCATGAACTTGTTAAAGGTACTTTGTAATGTTCCAATATTCGATAATTTTACCTCACTTTATTGATTTCGGTGAGTAAGTTATGTAAAGTTTGTTACGGAGGGGGTCATATAACATTTTACCTCACTTTTAACCTGTAAATAGAAAATGAAAAAGTTTCCTTGATTGGGCATATATCATGGAATAAATGTACCATGTAAGTTTGTTTTTAGATAACCTTTATGTCAAGCGTTATTATTCTTTGCGAATCTTATGCACATGTCTTCTGTAATTATAGGCTGCTGAAATACTTGAAAAGGATGGAATAAATGCAGAGGTAAGGTTTCTATGTGACCAAAAGCTTATTATTTTATATTTAATAGAAAAATATAATGCTCATTTAAGTGAAAGCTGCATAATTTTACAGGTTATAAACCTGCGTTCTATTTGACCACTAGATAGAGCTATAATCAATGCTTCAGTTAGAAAAGCTAACCGTTTGTTCACCGTTGAGGAGGGGTTCCCT
>JARYGA010047846.1:0-14746 GCA_030545235.1 Helianthus tuberosus | reverse complement strand
CAAGTCTTGTTATTCATTTGTTATTCATCATTGTGAATAACACATTTCCTATTAAATTTCTCTTGGAAATCAGGTTTTCCAAGTTATATCATATGTGTATGCAACCGTTATTACTTACGTGTTTGTTGCATATAACGACTCGTGCGATTAAATTTAAAAGTGTGCACCTGGTAATGCTTGCCCTAACGGGCTTCTCTTGTCATTAGTCTTGTTCGCGACCGTTACGCGATTTTGGTCCTTGATGAGTATGCTCTTCCTGTCATACCTCGGACCGTTCCTCCATCATATCCATAATTCGTTCAACTCCCGTCATCTTCAGACGCGAGTGTCCTTCAATTAAAACATTCACAAGTGTTAGTAATGTCAACTTCAATAATCACCCGTATTATAATACAAGGCTTTTTTTCCTACTATACGCGTCAACGCGCGTATTTTCGTCAACTATATCAGTCGTTTTAATTGGGGTAACGTGTATCACAAGATAACCCTATGTGTTGTTTACAACACTTTAGCATGCTAAGTAATTAACATACTTGTACTTACCGGATTTGCGATCAAGCCTTGAACCGAACACTTTACCCTTTAACCTTGGGCTCTGATACCAACTTGTAACACCCTAGTTATTAATTTGAAGGTTATCGTATAAATATCGATAACAACCATGTAATTACTATTAAGTATCCTTAGAAAATACGAGTAATCTAAAAATTTTACAAAAGTTATCCGAATAGTTTAATGTGAACAACTTCGCCATTTAAAAATGGCGATATAATCATGTGCGGAAGCTTGTGTTTTGAGCGTGTTCGGTTCCTCTTCGAGCTTGATCTTCATCCGGGCACTCTTGGCAATCACCTATAATCAAAACCAACTTAAAAGTTAGTTTTGATAGTCAAATATGAAGTTCAAACAAGTACAGGGGTTAAAAATGACAAAAATAGCATTTTTCCGAGTTAGGTGGCGTCAACGACTCCACTTCCCGCGTCAACCAGAGGAAACTGGCGTCAACAGAAAAACAAGTTTTCCAAGCGGCGTCGACGACTTCACTTCCCGCGTCGTCGACGCCTAGCCCATTTTGCAGTTTTCTGCAGTTCCGTTTCGTCGTTCGTACGCACTAAAACGCGCGTAACTTTTGAACCGTTTACCCGTTTAACCTCCCGTTTCTTCCTACGTGTTTGTAATTTGATTCTCCATCATATGGAGTTAAAATCTAACATCCGGTTTAACAAAATTTCAGACTTTTAAGTCTTCGGCTTATCGCCCTATTTCCCAATTTTGACCCGTTTATGCATTTTATCAAACGAACATATTTGTTTGATTCCTACATCACCTACACTTCTTCAAATTAATGTTACCTACTATATTAGGTTCTAATCATAGGTTTATTACACCATTTAAACCCGTTTATGCTCGTATGCTTATTTTTGACCCGTTAAGGGTATTTAAGCACTTTAAAGCTTGAAATCGCTTTCATTCCTTTCTAGCATCTTATTCCTACATTTCTTATCAAGTAATATTCAACTACAACTCTTTGCGTGTTGGATTTCAATGTGTATATCTATATGTTCCGAGTTTTACCCTTCGGATTGTTATTTTACGGTAAGACTCAAATAGAGCTATTTGGCTAACGTATTACATCTATCAACATCTACACTTATTCTAAGCTTTTGTTTAATCATAAGACTCGTTTCCAAACAACCTCTAAGGGTTGTTTGTTCGATTTAGCCTACAAGGGCGTTTTGGTCGATTTTGGTCCTTCTTTTACAATGAAGGACTCTCACCAATTATTCGACCAAGATATCACTTTTAACTACAACATAAATATATGTACCTGGCTCGGATCAACAAATAGACCCGATTTATACCTCGCTTTTATTAACACATTTTCTATGGAAACGGAAGTATCCGAATCGCTAATCGGTCCTGTTAGCATAAGACTTGGCAATCATATTAGTCGATATTGTCAAATGGTGTTATCATCACCATTTGACCCGTTTGGCTCATATGACCAAACATTTCCATATGTAGTAGAACGAGGTTTTAAATTTCAAATTTACACATCCGGCCCATGTCGGATGTTACCACTTGACCCATCTTTTTCTCTTTAACTCAATTCTCACAAATTTGACCCGTTCGGCTTACGCCATGGGTGCCCTTTTTATTGTTAATTTACATTAGTCGACACTTGACTAAATTTAGATTTTTTTACCCCTTTTTCTCAATATTAGATTACACTACGCGGTAATCTTATCAAAACTCATAATCTCTTAGTCATTACATGACCAATTTATCAATTTATCCTGTTTACCATAAACCATGGTTTTTATCACCTTTATATGTTCCGACTCGTACCAATCGTGTCGGAAACCATATTTTCATTATTATCATTATCGCATTTATTACTTGTAAAGTAAACAAGTATTCTACAAAAGTGTGTAAGTTTCACTTACCTTTCATCCGAATTACGCTTTCCTTTTCCTTCTTGATTTGTTTGATCCGCTCCCTCATCAAGCTTTCACTTAGCTTGTTACGCGTTAAACTATCATCATCGTTTTCAAGGTGGTTAGTTTAATCATAATGTAATACGATTATTCCACCTTATGCATTTCATATCAAAATTACTACTTATTGTATTATAGGTCAGTTTGACCTTTTTAAAAGTCAAATGCCCATTAGTATGCTAATTGCATATTCGAGTTCATCAACTAGTTTTGGCATTCTTTAATTACCCGGTAGGCGTTATCTTTAGACCACCGTTTTAACCAAAGTTCTAACCACGTTTATCACATTTAGAACTCTTTTTAATCGCATCTTGCATAATAGCCAAAACATCACAATTAGGTGTTTTAACTACAAAATTCTAGTTTCGAGCCTTCTTTGAGGCATTTTAACGAACACCTAGTGGGCATAATTTTACATATTTACTAACTAGTTCATAACTAGTTATTTTTACCAAGATTCTCTCTACAATTCCAACCTCTATGTCTAGTGTTCATGAACTACTCATCATATTTTCAGAAATCAGTTTCTATGTATCAATTTACACTAGATTAGCATTCTACATCCTAGTGTTTATCATTTTCTCACAAAACCCATGAATCACCTTCAATGTGTTCATGAAATTTTTCAGAATTTAGCCATGATCTCACATGTTATTGTCTAGGTTTTACTCCTAGACACCATATCAACCCTGTTCTACCCACATAGCAAACATGCAACATCAATTTTCAGATTTCCCAATTTCATGAGAAATTCAAACAGAGAATTAACACTAAATTTTACATACCTTGTAACCCCCTTGTGATGAGGATCACAAATCTATGCTCAATTTTCGATTTGGACTTGGTTTGATCCTTCAATTTGTGAGATAAGTGAAGGTTAGGGTTTTGAGCTCCCTTGGCTCCTGTGGGTTACGACCAGAACACACACACACACCTAGTGTGTGTGTGTTGTGTTATATTTTTAAGTTTATAATTCTAGTTTCAAGTTACCCGGCTTTGGTCCCTCGTGTTTGGTTAGTTATTAATTAGGTCACAACCTAATTATTTTCAACAATACTCTCACTTATTAACTAGGTTTAATATTCCTAGTTAACTTAGCGGGTTCGAGAATATTTATGACTAAGTTTATTTTAGGCCCCGTTAACTCGGGCCTTTTGTCCATTTTATTTTTTTAAAGCTTTTATTCATTTTTTTTATTATTAGGATTATTTATTTAAATCCTAATATTCCACCGGGTAAATTTTACCACTAACGGTACTTTACCCGTCTTTTAGTATTAACGGGGTTTAATTACCAAACCCGTTTTCGGGGTGTTACATTATGGGCGAGTTCACGTGGACCCATGTCATCCCAACACACCGGGGTTCGACACTTTCTACAGGAGCCATACCAATACTAGCATGGTAACTGTTATTATATGAGAATTCAACCAACGGTAGATAAACATTCCAACTACCTCCGCAATCGATGATACACGCTCGTAGCATGTCTTCCAATGTCTTATTGTTCTTTCGCTCTGTCCATCCGTTTGAGGATGGTACGCGGTGCTAATGAACAATTTTGTCCCCATTTTCTCTTGGAAATCACGCCAAAAGTTTGAAGTAAATCGGGTATCCCTATCGACACGATGGATACCGGTACTCCGTGGCGTGCCACTATCTCATTAGTATACACCCCGACCTCTTTTCTAATGTATACCTCTCACGTATCGGAATAAAGTAAGCACTTTTTGTCAGTCTATCTACAACCACCCATATAGCATCAAATCCGTTGTTCGTCTTTGGTAGTTTGGTCAATAGGTCCATTATATGTTCCCATCTCCAAACCGGAATCTCCAACGATTGAAGTTTACCATATGGCTTTTGGTGCTCAGCTTTGACTTGAAGACATGTCAAGCATTTCTCCACGTACTTTACTACGTCTCTTTTCATTCTGGGCCACCAATAATTTTGCTTCAAGTCGTTATACAACTTGGTCGCCCCCAGATGAATAGAATAACGAGATTTGTGAGCTTTGTCAAGCAGAAGCTTTTTAACCCCACTCGAATTAGGAACCCAGGTCCTTCTAATGTGCGTTTTCAACCCGTTGTTATCATCCACTAAATCCTTCAGTTGACCAACTATTCATTGCTTCTTCTAGTTCTCTACTTTAACTGCTTTTACTTGTGCTTCTCGGATTCGTTCAAGTAAACCCGATGTCACAATGAGCGGCATCGATCACACCCGTATAGGAGCATAATCTGCCTTTCGGCTCAATCCATCTGCCACTACATTGGCTTTCCCAAGATGGTAATGTATTTCACAGTCGAAATCTTTCACGGTTTCCATCCATCGCCTCTGCCTCATGTTCAATTCCTTCTGATCGAAGAAATATTTCAAACTCTTGTGGTAGGTAAAGATAGTGCACTTTACCCTGTACAAATAGTGCCTCTATATTTTTAAAGCAAACACCACTGCCGCCAATTCAAGATCATGCGTAGGGTATTTCTTTTCGTGAGTCTTTAGTTGTCTCGAGGCATAGGCTATAACCTTACCTCGTTGCATCAAAACACACCCGAGCCCCGAATGTGACGCATCCGAGTAAACCACCATATCATCGACTCCGTCCGGCAACGTTAATACTGGAGCATGGGTTAACTTTTCCTTGAGCATTTGGAACGCTTTCTCTTTATCAATGCCCCATACAAACCTTTCCTCCTTACGAGTTAAATTGGTTAACGGCGAGGAGATCTTGGAGAAAACTTGTATGAATCTCCTATAATATCCCGCAAGCCCTATGAAGCTTCTGATTTCCGAAGGATTCTTCGGAGGGTTCCATTATGACACGGCTTCTATTTTCGTCGGATCCACCAATACTCAGTCGGAACTAATGATGTGCCCGAGGAATTGTACCTCTTGTAACCAAAAAGCGCATTTCGAGAACTTTGCACAAAGCTTTTCTCGTCTAAGTGTTTCTAACACTTCTTGTAAATGATGCGCATGATCAGCTTCATTCTTCGAATATACCAGAATGTCGTCGATAAACACAATTACTGACTTATCCAACATCGGTTTGCAAACCCGGTTCATGAGGTCCATGATGGCTGCGGGTGCATTTGTCAGCCCGAAGGACATCACGAGGAACTCGCAATTCTCGTACCGTGTACGAAAGGCGGTTTTCGGTACATCCTCTTCTTTGACCCTTAACTGATGATATCCCGATCTAAGGTTAATTTTTGAAAACCAACTTGCGCCTTCTAGTTGGTCAAATAAATCGTCAATTCTCGGGAGCGGGTATCGGTTTTTCACTGTGAGTTTGTTTAACTCCCAGTAATTGATACACATCTGCATGCTCCCGTCCTTTTTCTTCACGAACAATACCGGTGTGCCCCACGGAGACACACTCGGCCTTGTAGTTCCGATGGCGCACGTCAATACGGCGCCCTAGCTACGGGTTTTGCATTCGGAACCAATTCGATCCCGAATTCTACTTCCCGTTCCCGCGGTATTCCCGGTAAGTTTTCCTGAAACACGTCTTCATAATTGCGTACCACCGGTACGTCTCCAATCTTTGGCAACTCTTTCTCCGGTTCGCATGCATATATCATAAACACTCTACATCCACGCCTTATAAGCTTATGAGCTTTTAACATTGAACACACCACGGGATTACCCCCCTTTTCACCATAAATAGTAACATGCTTTCCTCTCAGAGACGTTAGTTTATCTCCTTACGGAAGCACATGACCTTCACGTGATGTTAGGATAACCAATCCATCCTAACAACCACTTGAGATTCTCCCATTGACATCGGGATCAAGCCTATTGAGTATTCTTCATCATCGATACTCAGGTTGAAGTTTTGGCATACATCACACACAATAAAGCTTTTGTTATCACCTATCTCGACTTCTAAGGGCATAGGCAATTTCGTTAATAAGAATGAAGGATGTCAAATAAATCCATGTGAAATAAATGATTTATTCGCACCCATATCAAACAATACACGTGCGGGAATAGAGTTTACAGCAAATATACCAGAACCACATCGGGTTTGTCACACCCCGACCGCGTAAAACAACAAATCGCGGCGGAAACATCGGGGCGTGTTGCGACAGAATTAATTGTCTCATAACCATGGCATACAAAGTTTTATTTAATTATTAAACAAGGGTGTTTCATTGTCTTGAACAGGTAATTAAAGAGTTCAGAACATAATTAAACATAGTCTATCTTCTTTTAAAGTCTCTAAGGCACAGGTCCGCCCTAGTATCATGATCAACATCCTATGGAAAAGCACCTGAAAACACATGTGAAAATAGGTACGTCAGCATAAAAATGCCTGTGAGATACATAGGTTTGTGAAAATAAGATTCATGACTTGTATTTGAGAAAATGTTTAGTCATGAACCTTGTTATTTGCTTTGACTTGTAAATCATTTGAAAACAATAAGATCAGATGATATGTATAAGTAAATGTCAGATTAAATAAATAACCATGTAAAAATGTGTTTGTATAAGATAAGTTGTTTGTAAATTAATGTCTTGTGAAAAGTATGTTATTTGTATAAAATGTTCTATGTCTCAAACTGAAATGATTCAAATAACGTTACGCCATGTAATACCATACAAACACTTATATATAGGAAGTACCAGCGGCGTATCCACCATGCTTGTATCATATTACACACGCATCGTTAACTTAATCACTTAATCAAACCAAACCGATGTAAGAAGTCTATGTTTAAACCATATTGTCAAATGTATTGAATAATATGTCAAAGTGTTTATGTCAAGATGTAAATCATGTCAAATGTCTATGTCAAATATCCATGTCAAATGTCTATGTCAAATATCCATGTCAAATGTCTATGTCAAAATATCCATGTCAAATGTCTATGTCAAAATGTCATGTATGGCAAGTGAAATGTCTCAACTAAACCATATGCACAAAAACAAAGTATTGAAGTAAAACTTGGTTTAAATCAAAGCTATGTTTTGTGTAAATGCATGCAACTATTTAATATGAACATTTATGTGGTATTGTGAATATGCATACATCCAAGCCTGGCGACTGTGGTGATAAAACCCTTTAAACAAATTAAAGGTCTATCTGTCTTAATGTCAACGAATTCGGTCATTCCTTTCTGTCCCCTTACCCTGGGATGTCCGGAACGGGAGTTGTCAATTCCTATGGTACCACTACCTACTAACGAATGGCGTAGCTAATGTTAATGAATGTATTGTCCCATGTAAACAAACCAAATGTCATACCAAAATGTAAACATGTGAAAACAATGCACTAAGTATGTAATCAAATGAACATACATAGCGTGAAATGTCATGTAAAACGATGTACTAAGTAATGCACACAATGGGCATACCTAGCATGAAATGTCATGTAAAACAATGTACTAAGTAATGCACACAATGGGCACACCTAGCATGAAATGTCATGTAAAACAATGTACTAAGTAATGCACACGATGGGCACACCTAGCATGAAATGTAATGTAAAACAATGTACTAAGTAATGCACACAATGGGCACACCTAGCATAAGATGATATGAAATCATGTACTATAATGTACTAACGAACATAGCATGTATATGATGTGAAAACAGGAAAGCATGAAAGTAACAAGTAGGCACATGTGTTCCACCCCAAAACAGTTTGGAAAACAGTAAAAGAGGGGTCTATGTACTCACTTGAGATTGCTCAGTTGTCAAAAGATAATCACCAAGTAAAGCTAGAGATCTCGGAATCAAACGGCACCTAATATAGGTAACTATGTTAATAAACCGGACCTATCTCGGAAGATTGGGTAGCATTAGGGTTTGTAAACCAAATGAGTGTAGGAACTCACGTGATATGGTTTAACAAAGCCTACATGCTAAATGAAACTTAACATAATTGTTTACGACCCATTACGACCCGTTTAGGAAGCTTATGCTACTTTAACGCGTCGTGCGCGTGAAACGCGTTCGGACCGCCTAACTAGTCCCATGACAAGTATTATATGCCTAAACATGTTACATAATCAGTTACGTGACAAAAGTTTAGGTTACATATGCTTAATTACCAATTATGTATGAAAAGGGTATTCTGGTAATTTACCTAAGGCATATAAACTACCTATCATATAACTACTTAAACGTCGTGACCATAAGGTATAACCTTGGAAGGTTATTCCCTACACTATGGTCACCTAATGTGTTTGGTAGGATCCTAATGATCGACCAAACTGGGTCGGGTTCGAGGTATAAGCGATTTATCAGATCGCTTACCCTACGACCCTAGACAACGTGGTAATCAGTAGGCATAGTCCCAAGGGACTATGACCATCGTGATTACAATCACGTTGCGAAGTTCAAACGAACTTCGCATTAACCATTACTGGTCAACGCTGAAAGTCAAACAAAGTTTGACTTTCTGACTCGAAAAGCAGTAAAAATAAGGAAAAGAACGAAAGAATACTTACGAAGGGTCCCCGAATGCTAACCCAGATCAAAATAGCTCAGGTATGAAACGAAGGTTCCAACTTAGAGCTTTCTTAATCAGATTTGTGGGTTTTGGGGTTGTGGGTGGATGGGTATTTATAGAAAAGGTAGAGTCGTTAGGATCGTTTCTTGGAAAAAGGGGAAAAGATCTAGTCCGTACACTTGTTGCAAGGTTATGGAAGCTTAATTCCATCCTTATCTAGTGACTAAGCAAGTTAAAACATGTGGTTAAGAATCAATTGGTTGCAACTTGTGTTTAAATGCATTGAATCTGTCCAGTAAGTCAGTCGCGTAGCGCGACGGGTAAGCCCTATGGGCTCGCGCTACGCTAGCACTCATCCTGAATCAGAAAGTTTGAAAATTGGCAGCAATGGTCCCTGCACGTGTTTAAGGCCTTTTTCGATGCGTTTGAACCCCGTTAACCTCATTTAAAGGCTATAAAATGAAGTTAAAGTATAGGGAACTCAAAACATACTCAAAAATATGCCGGATGATGGTTCGTTTGGTCGTACGAACGCGATGTTCGCTTAATTACGACGGAATGCGCATAAGCGCGAAAAACGATCCAAATGACGAAACGAATGGATTTTTCTTAAGGCAAACACTAAAATATAATGTAGTCATGCTTACATAAATTTTTGGATGTCCAGATGTATTCAGAACGTAAGTTATGCGCGAAAATGCAAACTTGTGCACTTTTTGACACTTTTAGTCCCTGAATGTCCCAAAAGTTTATTTTAGCACACCGAACCCCTCAAAGCCAATTTCTAAGCTATGTAAAGGATATTTAAGGTGTGTTTAACTTATGGTTATGTTCCGGAATGTTCGTTACAGTTCAAATTGACATACTTTCGCAGTTTGTCAATTTTAGACCCTGTAAGCGAATTTACTTGTTTTTGCCATACCAAAGCCTTCAAAACTTATTTCTAAGTTATGTAAAGGTTATTTAAGGTATGTTGAGTATATGTTGCTGTTCCGGAGTATTTTTCGCATTAAACTGAGTACGTTTACGCACTAGTTTGCGTATAACTCTCCAGAAAGCGATGTAGAGTTTGGAATTGAACAAAAGTCAAAACATGAAAAATGTAAAACATAACAAAACAAACATTGGGATCAAATAACATTGTTTTATTGATAATAGAACTGTTCATAGTGATTACAAGCACAGTTGTTACAGTCTCCCCTACTTGTGGAAATTTCGTCCCGAAATTTATTTAGAGGAAACTCGTGGAAAAAGATGTGGATATTTCGCCTTCATTTGATCTTCGCGTTCCCAAGTAAACTCGGGTCCACGTTTAGCTTCCCAGCGAACTTTGACCAAAGGAATGCGCTTGCGTTTAAGCCACTTGACTTCACGTTCCATGATTTCCACTGGTTTCTCAACAAATTTCAGTGTTTTGCCAACACGAATTTCGTCAAGCGGTATGGAGTAGTTCTCATCAGCTGTACACTTCTTGAGATTTGATATGTGAAAAGTTGGATGAACATTTCCAAGTTCAGGAGGTAACTCAAGTCTGTAGGCTACCTTTCCGATTCTTTCGACGATCTTGAATGGTCCAACGTATCTAGGTGCAAGTTTTCCTTTCTTTCCAAATCTGATCACACCTTTCCAAGGTGAGACCTTAAGTAATACACGATCACCGACTTGAAATTCAAAGGCTTTGCGTTTTGGGTCCGCGTAAATCTTCTGACGGCTTCTAGCTGCCTGAAGGTTATCACGAACTTTCTTGACCTTGTCAGTTGTCTCTAAAATGAGGGCAGGTCCAGTAAGTTGAGCCTCGCCAATCTCATTCCAGCAGACTGGTGAACGACATTTTCGACCATAAAGAGCCTCGAAAGGAGCCATTTTGATGCTAGTGTGATAACTGTTGTTGTAGGAGAATTCAATTAATTTAAGATGTGAATCCCAACTACCACCAAAATCGATCACACAAGCTCTAAGCATATCCTCCAGAGTCTGGATTGTTCTCTCAGATTGACCATCCGTTTGCGGATGATAAGCTGTGCTTAGATTAAGTTGGGTCCCCATGGCAGATTGCATGGTTCTCCAAAAATGAGAAGTGAAACGAGCATCTCTGTCAGAAATGATGTTCAACGGAACACCATGTCGAGCTACAATTTCATCCACATAGATTTGTGCAAGTCTGTCAGCAGGAAAATCCTCACGGATTGGCAAGAAATGTGCTGACTTTGTAAGACGATCAACGACTACCCAGATGGCATCATGACCCTTCTTTGTGCGCGGGAGTTTGGTAACAAGATCCATAGTAATGTTTTCCCATTTCCAAACTGGGATCTCTGGTTGCTCCAATAAACCCGAAGGACGCTGATGTTCAGCCTTAACCTTAAGACAAGTAAGGCATTTTGATACGTATAAGGCAATGTCTTTCTTCATACCAGGCCACCAATAGTGAATACGAAGATCCTTATACATCTTATCTGAGCCCGGATGAATAGAATAGCGAGACTTATGGGCTTCATCCATAAGCAAGGTACGAAGATCATCCTGGCTTGGGACCCACAAACGGTCCATGAAGTAATATGATCCATTGTCCTTCAGTTCCAGTGCAGGTGTTATGTGATAAGGAAATTCCTTATCCATCAATCCTTGTGAAACACAAGATTGTTGAGACTGAGAAATGCGTGCTTGGATATCGGATCGAGTTTGAATAACAGATTGAACACGTACACAATGAAGCTTAGTACGTTCCTTACGACTCAATGCATCAGCTACGACATTCGCCTTACCAGGATGGTAGCGAATTTCGCAGTCGTAGTCGTTTAAAAGCTCAACCCAACGTCGTTGTCTCATGTTGAGTTCTTTTTGGTTGAAGATATGCTGAAGACTTTTGTGGTCAGTGAAAACCACACATTTTGTACCGTACAAATAGTGTCTCCAGATCTTGAGAGCAAAGACAACTGCACCCAACTCAAGATCATGAGTAGTGTAGTTTTTCTCATGTATCTTCAACTGCCTCGATGCATAGGCTATGACTTTGTTCCTTTGCATAAGAACACAGCCAAGACCCAATTTTGATGCATCACAATACACAACAAAATCATCATCACCCTCAGGCAATGATAGAACAGGCGCATCGCAAAGCTTTTGCTTCAGGTGTTGAAAAGCTTCCTCTTGTTTGAATCCCCAGTAAAAGGGCATTTTCTTCTGAGTTAGAGCAGTTAGAGGAACTGCAATCTTCGAGAAATTTTCTATGAAGCGGCGATAATAACCCGCTAGACCAAGAAAAGAACGAACTTCAGTAGGAGTAGTAGGCGTATCCCAATCCTTAATCGCACTGATCTTGGAGGGATCTACATGAATACCTCGTTCGTTGATAACATGCCCCAAAAATTGAACTTCTTTAAGCCAAAATTCGCACTTGGAGAATTTGGCGAAAAGTTGCTCTTTCTTTAGGAGTTCAAGAGTAAGACGAAGATGTTGCTCGTGGTCAGCTTGCGTCTTAGAGTATATCAAGATGTCATCAATAAAAACAATGACGAACTGATCCAAATAAGGTTTGCAGACCCTATTCATTAAGTCCATGAAAACAGCAGGAGCATTAGTCAAACCGAATGGCATGACTGTGAATTCATAATGCCCATAACGAGTACGGAACGCTGTCTTCGGAATGTCTTCTTCTTGCACCCGAAGTTGATGATACCCGGAACGTAGATCAATCTTCGAAAAATAAGAAGCGCCCTGTAACTGATCAAAGAGGTCGTCTATGCGAGGTAAGGGATATCGATTCTTGATGGTAAGTTTGTTAAGCTCACGATAATCGATACACATCCTAAAGGATCCATCCTTCTTCTTTACAAAAAGAACGGGAGCACCCCAAGGTGAAAAACTAGGACGTATAAAACCTTTGTCAGAGAGCTCCTGAAGCTGTTTAGACAACTCTTGCATCTCAGACGGTGCAAGACGATATGGAGCTCTGGCAATGGGATTTGCACCAGGTACGAGATCAATGCGGAACTCGACTTGGCGTGCTGGAGGTAGACCAGGTAAATCTTCAGGGAATACTTCAGAATAATCCCGAACGACAGGAATATCTGAAATAGATTTACCCTTGCCTTTATCTTCTGTAACATGTGCTAAGAAAGCCACATAGTTCTTCTGCAGATACTTCTGAGCTTTGAAACAAGACATGAGTCTGAGACCACCGATAGGCTTCTCACCTTGAACCTGCAGAATCTCGCCTGACGAAAGCGGCACACGAACAATCTTCTTAGAACAAACTATCTCTGCGTGATGCTTGGATAACCAATCCATTCCCACAATAACGTCGAAGCTTCCAAGTTGCATAGGCGCGAGGTCAATAGGAAAAAGATGGTCGTTAAGATTCAACTGACAGTTGCGAAGAACAGAATCAAGAATAATGGGTTCACCACTAGCAACCTCTACTGTCAAAGATTTGCCTAGTTTCGTTCTAGACACGCGAAGCATTTGCTTAAAGGACAAAGACACGAAACTCTTATCGGCACCAGAATCGAAAAGAACAGATGCAGGCTGATTATTAATAAAGAACGTACCGTTCACCACATTATCGTCAGCCTGTGCCTCTTGGGCATTCATGTTAAAAACTCGGCCTCGAGCCGGAGCCGGATTCTGGTTCTGGTTCTGGTTGGCTAGCCTTGGGCACCGGTTTCTATAGTGGGTCAGATCCCCACAATTGTAACAAGCACCTGGTGGGTATTGTGGTCTTGCAGCTTGACCCTGTTGCGGAGCAGGAGGCTGAGCAACTTGTTGAGCCGGGTTCTGAACCGCGGGATTCTGAGCAGATCGACAAAAATTGGCAAGATGGCCTGATTTCCCACAGTTAGTACAGAAACGGCATGGAAGTTGCGGCTGGTGGTGACTGTTGCATCTATTGCACAAAGGTGCATTCCCTGTATAGGGTTTCTTTGCTGGCGGCTGTGCGGGTTGGTTGAGAGCTGCCTGGTTAGCTTGGGCAGTAACAGCATAGTTTTGGGAAGCCTTACGCTTCTTTGCCCTCTTCGAAGAACCAGAGTTCTTTCCATTCAAGTTTTGACCTTTCTTGCTATCCACCTTGTCAGCCGACTGCTTCTTGCCCTTGTCACCCTTCCGATGTAACTTGTTCTTCCGGATCTGCGACTCAGTCAATGTCGCAGATAACTCAATCGCCTGACGAAGTGTGGCAGGGTTACTACCAGTAAGAATGTCTTGTACCGAGTCAGGTAGGCCATCGATGTATCTCTCGATAGCCTTGTCGAGTGGGGTGACCATTGTTGGGCAAAGAAGACTCAATTCTTCAAACCGATCAGTATAAGCCCTGTGCTCACCACTATCTTGCTTCAAAACATCAAACTCCTTCTCCAACGCTCGCTGCTCATGACGGGGACAGAATTCCCTCATCATAAGGGCTCTAAGTTCAGCCCATGTCTGTGCGAGAGCAACTTCTGCACCTTGGTCCCTCATAACCCCGTTCCACCATGTCAAAGCCCTCTTCTGAAATACGCTCGAAGCAAACTCGACTTTGCGATTTTCGAGACACTGCACGTGGCGAAAAGTATTCTCTATGCTCTCAAACCACTGAAGAAGCCCAGTCGCTCCTTCAGAACCACTAAACTTGAGTGGTTTAGCCTGATTAAAATCCTTGTATTTGCATGGAACATTGTTGTTGTTGTTGGCCTGGTTCCATTGAGCAAAGAGATTTGGAAACTGAGCAGCCATCTGCTGCGCAATAATTTCTGCCAGCTCGGCAGTTGCTATCTGATTCTCGCGTCGAGGAGGCATTCTAAAAGAGG
>JARYGA010047845.1:0-30690 GCA_030545235.1 Helianthus tuberosus | reverse complement strand
AAAAAGAGAAAGTAACCGAATCTCCAATCATAAAACCAACGTCTAATTGTGTAAAGAAAATGGATACTTCCCGCGAAACAACAAATCGTCAAACGAGTGATACAGGTAGTGGAGGTAGTGTCGTTGAGGATGGCGAACCCGTTACAGTTAAGTCTGATCTCAGCTCAAGTTGCAAGGTAGTTAATTCAGTTGGGACGGTAGATGTAAATAAAATCAGAGAAAAGCTTAAGAATAGGAATTTAAATAAGACCATGAAAAGAGCGCGTGTAGAAGAAGGCGTAAATGATGGAGAAGATTGGATAGAAAGAGAGTTGGAGAATGGCATCGTGTTACAATCTACGTATCCTCAGAAGCAAAGGAAGATTTGAAGTATTGCTGCTACCTAAGGGTAAATTTATCGTTTTGTAAGTATGGAAACATTGATTGAACATTTAATTTCTGTAATCATTCTTTAGGCATATGTATTTACCAGTTTTTAGAAATTCAACTCTATTGATAATTTGATATCTATTTCTGACAAAAGAAAAAAAAATCTAAATGGCTAACTTGTGAATTTATTCATCTTTCTGTTACGGTGTGGCTCACTTAAGATTTTCTGGATACATGTGTAATTTTGTTATAGTTCAAAATGGGTCAGGTTGGACTGTACTGTAAACTTTTTTTTTGTATTTTCTGGAGAGGTATCATATGTGACTGTACTGTAAACCCATAAAACCCGCATATTATAAACCCACAAACCCGTATGTTATAAAATCCAGAAACCCGCATGTTATAACCCCATAATCCGCATGTTATAAACCAATAAATCCGCATGGTGTAAACAAAAACCGCATGCTATATTCTCATCTCGTACGCATCGTTCGTTAAGGCCAACTGTACGTTAACTAACCCCGGTATATATGTGTGTGTGTGTGTCACATAGAATGATAAGGTTATTTTCTTTAAATGGGAATAGATTATTTGAAGCATGTAAATATAGGAGCCTTTTTGGCATTGTTACCTGCTGACCTGTTTCATTTCAGCTAATTTTTTCTACATTTGACACATTGTCGATAAAATGCAGCCTGAATCAACTCCTTTCTGTCAAGAAAGGCATGTGTTTTGAGTAAGAAAGGTAACTACTGAGACTAGAATGCCCTTAGACTTGGAGAAGAAATGAATGAAATCTTTTAGACTACGACACACGAGATGCGACATGATGAGCCATGAGTGGGGCCGTACAGGCGATCAATAAACAAAAGACGTGGAGTGAACCGTAGAGGTGACCAATAGACAAAAGGGTAGTCTGCACTTCTGCTATCGGTAAAAGTGAAGGAGATTTATTGGGCCCTCGCAGAGCAATGGAGCTATCATCGAATCATCAATCATCTTGCTCGTCTACCTTCTCTTGAATCACATCGATCTGTTATCCAATCATCTTACTCATCTACTTGCTCCTCTACTCTTCAAGGTATGCGGTATTCGTATTCCTAATTAGGTTCTTCAACCACTTGAATTGTGCCAATATGTTCTTAAATATCTATTTTTGATGAAGTTTCTCACTATGATTCAGAATCTGAATCATCTAAATACCTAGTTCTTCACTCATTCACTGCAATTCTGTTTTATTTGTTAAGTACTATGTTAACCTTATTTTCCTAAATACCTAAATTAGGGATAAGACTCAAACATCACTAGGAATCTAGGATAACATAGAGTTAAAAGTAGTAAACATCTCATAGCAGTGATTACTGTGAAATTAATGTTTTCACAGCCATGATAAGTATGCACTTGGTAATCTTGTATGCTGTCAACTGTGTAGAATTTGTATTTCACCTTTTCTCTTGTTGATGTCTGAATTACCATGTATTTGTGTTCTCAATTCAACTTATGAATTTATATGGGATTTGAAGGAATAACCGAATAACTCATTGGTCTTTCTTAACTTGCTTGTGAATATGCTACTTTGTTTTTCTGTTATATGCCTCCTAAAAATTGAACGATTCCTGAACCACCCGTATGAACCGCGTACTTGCACAAACAACTTGGAAAGCGATTTGATTGGTATAAAAACAAAGAGTCTAGATTCCATAAATAATTAGATAACTTGGCTTGTTAAATTTATGTTACAAATTATTTCCGTATTATAAATTAACATGTATGTGCTTCATGTTGTTGTACCCTATGTTTAGGGGGTATTTCAAAAAAGTTTTTAATATTTTTCACTTCTAACCCAAAACATTTCATCTTTGCAATTTAACCCCTTTGGTTTTTTTACTTTTAACACAAAGCTTTTCATCTTTTGCAATTTAACCCTAATACTTTTTTACTTTCAGCTTTGGCCCCCATAGTTTTCATCTTTCGCAAGTTTTTTGTTTTACATTTAGTTCAAAATTTTGCGAGTTAATAAGCCGCAACGTGCGTGTGGGGTTCAAAGTTTTTTCATCTATTTTTTCCCATTTGAGAAGTTCGTCGCAACGTATGGGTCCTAGATCGACTTAGGTATTTTTCTATGTTTTACGTTTCAGCCTAAATTTTTCGCATTAACACGCCGCAATGGGTGTACGTGGTTCAACGATTTTACATCTGTTTTTCATTCGGTTTTATTTTCTCCTTTTCTATTAATTTTGTTTTTATGAGTTTTTCAGCGTTGATCGCTGTTAGTAGTGTGGCATTGGTGCTACTTTGCATTGTTTTATGTCCCCCGCCGCAACGCGGGGGCCTTAATACTAGTTTAAATAAATTTGAAAATTTTATATGCAAAATGTTAGTCAAACCACCTATATTAAAAGTTTAAAGTTGCTATGAGCTAAACCAAATTTTACACTTTACTCAAAAGTTGCTATGTGCTAAACTAAATTTTAACACTTTACTCAAATTATCCTACCCCACATAAAGGCTGAATTTTGAAGTTGAAGATCTTGTTATTAAGCCTAAGTGCTAGTATCTATGAGCTTGGGGTTTTATTGTGAAACTTGACTTTACACAAATGATTAGCATAGGTGAGATCAAATGAAATCAGTAGGGATATGGATTCTCACGGCTTTATAGAGGTATTTTATAGCCTTCTAGGTCGAGGTGGAAAGACTTGTGTGCCCCTTTTGAGTTATATTAGTGGCATGGGCCTTTTTATGAAAATGTTGTATACAATTAGGGCTGGCATAACGGGTCAATCCGATCTGTTAAGACACGAATACGATAAGACACGAACCCAAAATACGTAAACACGAACACGACACGAAATCTTATCGTGTCAGATTTTCGAAACACGAACTTGTTAATAAACAGGTTACAGGAAACGACATGTTAAGACACGAATAAAATGCCAACGTATCATACGACCTGTTTAAGACACGAACACGACTTGTTTAAGACACGAACATGACCAAATTGGGGAAGCTGTGAACCGAATTGGGAATGGTTGTGTTTGTGAGATAGATTTAAAAATTAGAGTTTGGGTTGTGGAAAAGAACCACGTGTGTTTGTGAATAATTCATCCCAGGTCCCAAGACTGATGACCCCATCTCCACACTCACATATAATATATTTTTTTAATTTTTTTTAATTTTTAATTATTAACATGTACTTAACGGGTCTTAATAGGTTAACGAGTTTTAAACTGTTTAGACACGAAACCTGTTAAGGTCAAACACGAAACATGATAACTTCGTGTAGGTTCATGTCGTGTTATCGTGTTCATGTCAGAATTACCAGCCCTATATGTAATAATGCAAAAGATGAAAATCATAACCTCTAACGAGTAATTACATTGGAGAGTATGATAAAGTTCACAACTATCAGTGTAGTAGATGTTTGAAAGATTTTTTTATTTGTTATTAAATCAGTGTAATTATAACTTTTGATGATAATAATCTCCTAATTCCAATCCTTGTTAATAGCAAGCAAATCATCATATCTAAGTTTGTTTTCGGTGAGGATTAACGGTTTTTTTCTTTTACTAAATCTCTTAGTAGGATGTATGTCGGAAATGTACATTTTATTGATTATGGTTTTTTCTTTTACTAAATCTTCTGGTAGGAGGTATGTCGGAAATGTACATTTTGTCGGCTACATCGACATTGATGAGTTTTCCGTTCATGAGTTAGGTGTAATGTAAGGCTTCTGGGTATGGGGACCGTCCCCGGATGGTTCCGGAATGGCGTCGGTGGGAACACCATCCCGCCCCCCGGCTTCGTCCTCGGCGTCGAGTATGGGACGATGGTGATGATCCACAAGAAGACAAAACCTCACACCCCTATACGTACAATATATACATATACATTTTAGGTTCATTCCCACATTTCCATACCTCCATCCTCTTTGCCCCATCCTCACACCCATCCTACGTGGCGGATCATCCTCCAAGGGAGGACCATCACCATACTGCATAGCCTAAGAGTTAGGATATGCATATGGTAAAACAATGTTATACCATGATGTTGATATCTTACATATGATTAAAATGTCTTGAAAGATTGTAAGAGATCTATGTTTGCATTGACCCTGGATTATATGTAATTTATACATTTAACAAGGAGAGAGTGAGAGACTTAGGTTCACATCTACTTTGTCTTCAAAGCTAGTAATGTTGTGGTTAAGAACAAGATATGATGTGACAATTTATAAAACTTCATTTCTAAATATCCGTCATCGATTTTAGGGATGACAATAGGTCGGGTTTGGGACGGGTTTAGGTAATCCTAACCCCACACCCGGTTAGATAATCTTGTCCTAAACCCTTTGGGTTTCTAGCGGGTAAATACCTATCAGGTATACCCGTGGGTTTCGGGTAAACCCATTAATTTTAAAAAATTACCCGTCGGGTATACACGACCCAAAACCTATCCGGAATAGTTACTAATCAATTTAGTATTATCACCATAAAAATATATCATATAACCACAATGTATATGGAATAAAATACCTATATGTATAAAAATGGATATATCATATATATACATGTTTAAAAATATAAAAGAAATTATATCGGGTATACAATCGGGTAAATGAGTACACTTTATCGGGTAAACGGGTATATCATCAAATTTCAAACCCTCAAAAAAAAAAAAAAAAAAAAAAACTAGTCCCAAACTCGAATAACCAACCCCAAACCCGTCCCAAATGTGTCAGGTTTACCCATCTGGTTCGGGTTCAATTGCCATCCCTAGTTAATTTATATATTTTCACGAACGCAACTTAAGAATAGGGATGACAAATGAACTTGAACTTGATGGGTAA
Organism: Helianthus tuberosus; assembly: GCA_030545235.1. Lineage (NCBI taxonomy): Eukaryota > Viridiplantae > Streptophyta > Magnoliopsida > Asterales > Asteraceae > Helianthus > Helianthus tuberosus. The sequence goes on along the minus strand of JARYGA010047845.1, from coordinate 25,473 downwards.
ACTTGACACATGAAACATTCAACATGGGTAATGGAACGGGTATCCGGGTATGTGATTAGCTATAAAAAAAATTGCTGGTGTGGGCCATATACGGTATTGTAAAACCTGGTGACAAAGTTTTAACAAACTAACAGGTATGTATGATAGCTGACAAGTAATTACATGGCAGATACTTGACAAATGTTGTCGGATATGGGACATGATTCTGGAATCATATACAAAATTGAGATTACAAATACCTGCTCTATTAAGGAGCTATTCACAAGAGAGTTAAGTTCACGTACAAACCGCACGAAAGGCATGAAAAAGTAAAAAAAAAAAAAAAAACGCGGCGGGATTTTCGTAATTATTTGTTCGTAGGGTAATTATCAAAATTACTCTACAAATGATCTTGTAGTGTAATTTTGATCTTGTAGGGTAATTTTGTAAAATGTTCTTATAGGATAATTTTGATATTTTAGGGTAATTTTAATATTTGTAGAGTAATTTTGATAAACTTGTAGAGTAATTATAATACTCTACAATATCAAAATTACCCTACAAGAACATTTTACAAAATTACCTTACAAGATCATTTGTAGGGTAATTTTGATAATTACTCTACGAGTAAATAATTATGAAAATGTCACTGCATTTTTTTTTTTTTACCTTTTCACCATATTCATACGTTTTGTATGATAAGGGTATTTGTATTTGATCTTTTGTCATTCAAAGGTGGCCAACTTTCCAAGTTGACTATTAAAAGGCTAATAACAAATCAATCAAGTAAAAAATTAGGGAGATGGATTTAGTCAAAACACTAAGGGTGTACGGGGTAGTCGCGACAAGGGGTGCGGCAAGCCCCTTTGTCGCTCGGCAAACACCGCCGCCACCAAAATACGACGCGCGGGGAGGAGTTTGATCGGGGAAAGGTTGCCACTTGCGGGGAAGGGAAAAAGTGAACGTGGACACGTTGGGTGGGGCCCACTAGTATTCAACCAATCTCAAGATTTTTTTTAAATGGTTTGAGGGAAACCACCCGTAGGTTTTTTGGGCAAAAAGGGAGAATAAGAGGGAAAATGACATGACGTATTATGATTTGGTGGGTGAAATTTTTTCCCCAACTCATTAGGCATGCACCCTAATGTAGGTCTAGACTACCGTTCACTGTGGAAGAGTTGGTGTTTCGTAAAATATATTGAAGTTTTACAAATATTTTAAACGGTTGATTTTTTAATTGAAGATTTTATAGATTGATAATCGAGTCAATAACATCTCACAAATTCGTATGTAGTTTTATAGCTTGGTTGTATCTTGGGGGTGAGATTAAGATTTGGGACCAATAGGTCTTGGGTTCGATTCCTACAAGGGGGTTTTCCTATATTTATTGGGTTTCCTCCTGAATTGGTGTATAGGCATTATGCCTTGTGGAGATGGATATGATCGGGTGGTTCCGCTCGTGGCACGATGATACTCTAGTCGTCTGTCAGTGATCCAAATACCAACTTTGGATGAAGAAATTGAAGCTCTCTGTAGTGTTCATATGTTACTAAAAGTATATTTGGGATTTGATTAAAGCTACGATCCTTCATTTCAAGTTTGTAACCTAACTAAATATTTGTCTATTCTTGTAGTTCTATATAAGTAATAACTAAATTATCGATCTGTGTCCTCTTAACTCATTTGTCACAATTATTTGCTTAATTGTGTAAAACAAATTTTAATTCTTTCAAACAAACCCGCCAAACTCAAGTAGCAGCATCTTTGGTAGTACGTCTTACTCTCGTGTCCTCTAATTCATTTGGACCAATTAAGAATATCTGAGATTGTAAAAAAGATACTAAAACTAGTTAATACAATAATTAAAACGATATATTTTTCTATAGTAAATAATTTTATACAATCAATTTTCAAAAAGTAGGAAATTACATTATTACAATATGTAAACGGGCAACAAGTTGCGCTGCAACCTACTTTTGAATTGCAAAACCGATCCGACTGGAAACAAAGCATTGGTTCTTCGGCGTCGATAAATTGTTGTGCACAACTCTCTGCACTATCTTCAGGAAACCAACAGCTTCATGGGCAAAGGACCCAAAGGTATCAAAAGCAAAGGGTCTAAGGCATGTTGATTCTCAGCACAAGCTTACTCATGCTTAGCAACTTTCTCTGATTCTGTCTTCAACTAAGCCCAACCAAAGGGGATTCTCCGGTAAAATCTACACAAGCGTGTTTCCCACCTGCCCAACAGAACATGAGGACATCCACTGGACGAAAAGTGGACCTCTCTTTATGCGGATATGTCAGGAAATTCACAGGAGCCTCTTTTTTGCGGAGATTTCCGCCCGCTTAAGAACAACACACCTATCCGAAATCCAAATATCCAAAACACTCGGATATTCGAATATGAACACCCCTATACACGACTTTTGACCTTTTAACACGTTTGACTCATTACATTTTAAATCGGGTTTCTATATTTGACACATTGTAATAAGAAAAACCCCAACTAGAGTCATATTTATATAAATGTTTTGAAATGGCAACCTACATTGCTTATGTTTTACTCCTTTATGTAATCATAAGAAAGACATGGGTTCGAGTCATGAAAGCAACAAAAGGTAACCTCCCCTAGCCATCTTGTTGAACGGTCACACCTACTGGGTTTTTTGGCACATAGTTTACACGATGATGAGTAGTTGCAGGATCACATCCGTTGTGAAATTAGGTTGTTGGCGACGTTGGTACTTGCACACACGCACAAACAACTGAGAAAAGTGATTTGATTGGTGCAAAACAAAGAGTCTAGATTCACCAAATAACTAGATTAGATAACATGGTCGGGCTGTCATGGAGACATTTGGTCTACATGATATGATTTGTTGAAACATACATTGTGAACATGTGGCATTCTTTCGTTATCCACACTTTTATTTTTGACACTTGTGTGTGCAAACGATTCTCCTTTTTACTCGCAAATTGACTCGAAAAAGAGAACATCACCTTTACTTATCTACACAAGGCTTTTCCATTCTTTTGCAAATGCTTTTTTACCTCAAATGTGAAACTCAAGGACCAAAGCCAAAGGGATGTGTCAACCCATGACCTAGTCAAAGAAGCTTTTCCCCTTGTCGGAATCCAAAAGCATATTGTGTTTTTTAGTGTAGATATTTAAACCACCTTTATAAGGCTTCAATTGTTGATCATTTGTTTTTTAGTGTAGATATTATATTAAACCCACCTTTTTAAGGCTTCAATTGTTGATCATTTGTGTTTTTATGATGTATGTCTAACTAAATTTGTGACATTTTATACAAAGCATCCTTCTAACTTATAAAAAGATCTTGTTATTAAGCTTAACTAGTTGTATTTATGGGTTCAATTTTAAAACCAATTGACAATTTTTCTAACTTGAAAGTTAAGTTTACACCCAATAATTAGCATAGGTGACATTTTTTGAAAGTAAAACAAGAAAGGGAAAGACAAAAGTAGAAACAAAAATGGTAAAGTGAAGAAGACCTAAAGATGTACTTGTAGCCTTGTAGGTTGAGGGGGAAAGATTTATGTGTACCTTTACAATTTTATTGGTACCAAATGTTTGTTTAAGTAATCACTTGTACACAAATTTTGTTTGACCATTGCCCTATAACTTTTTTGTTATATGCATCATGATATCATCTTATACGTCGATGTTGGAAGTATCACAACTTGTAATTTTAATGTGTATGTATGTATGTATATATATATATATATATATATAGGGAGAAGATCATGCGAGAACCACCTCTTATTGCGAGAACCGCGAGAACCAATGTGAACACACCAAAAATGCCTAAAAATAGCTAAAAATCACACAAAAAATTTTTTTTTGATTTTTTTAATATTTTTTAGGTTAAAATCGCTACTTTTCGCACCAAAAAAAAAAAAAAAAAAAATTTTAATTTTTTTTTTTTTTTTTAAATTTTTTTTTTTTTTTTGGTGCGAAAAGTAGCGATTTTAACCTAAAAAATATTAAAAAAATCAAAAACAATTTTTTGGATTTTTTTTGGATTTTTTTAGGTTTTTGGGGGGTTTAGTTTTTAGCATTTTAGCTTGGGGGGGGGGGGGGGTGGGGGGGGGTTTAGGTTTTTGGGGGGTGGGGGAGGGGGGTTTAGGTTTTTTTTTGGGGGGGGGGGGGGGGTGGGGTTAGGTTTTTTTAGGTTTTTTTAGCTTGGGGGGGGGGGGGGTTAGGTTTTTTTTTGGGGGGGGGGGGGGGTGGGGGTTAGGTTTTTTTAGGTTTTTTTAGCTATTTTAGGTTGTGTTCACATTGGTTCTCAAGGTTCTCACAATAAGGGTGGTTCTCGCATGAGCCCCTCCCTATATATATATATATATAGGGGAATGTTCTATGCAGAACACTAAATATTGCAAGAACACGCAGAACAAAATGAACCACTTATTTTTTCAATCCTAAAAACCTAAAAAGTAAATAGAAATGTTATAAATGTAAGATTTATTGTTTTTCACACTACATTTGGAAACAAAATATAAAAAATCTTCAGTTTTTAAATAACCTACACACATGTAGGTTATGTGTAGGCTAAATTACCTACATGTATGTATACTATGTGTAGGGAAAAATATATGATTTTTTATGTATATATAATACACATATGAATGTAAGAAACATAAAATTTAAGAAATATGAATCTTAAATCCCAAAATTTAGTGATTTAGAGTTGTTCTTTTTGTTCGCGCAATAATTAGTGTTCTGTAATGATCCTTATCCTATATATATATATATATATATATATATATAGGATGAGGGGGGGAAGGATCCACTAAAAAGTGGATTTTGCCTAAGTAGCATAAGAAAGATTGTGATGATGACATGTGGCACTCCTAATAAGTAGGAATGAAGGACATTTTGGTCCTTATAAATAGGAGTGAAAATGACATGTGCCACCCTTTTGTTTTTAAAAAATACAACAAAAAAAATCTAGTACAAAAAAAATCTAGCACAAAAAATCTAGTACAAAAAAATATAGCACAAAAAATGTAGTACAAAAAAATATAGCACAAAAAATCTAGTACAAAAAATATGGCACGAAAAAATTCAGAAAAAAAAATATTTAAGACAAAAAAATTCAGCACAAAAAATTTAGCACAAAAATATAGTACAAAAATCCAGCACAAAAAATGTTATACAACATAGAAATACAACACATTTTAGTGGGTTTTTTTAGTCTTCATATTTTATATAGCAATATGGTACTTAAATTAAAGATAAAAAGACGCTCAATTTTACGGTGAAATTTTTATGAAAAAATAATGTCGTATAAAAAAGTTATGAACGTTTAAAAAATGGGGGTGGAATATGCATGTGCCTTACATGTGGAGAGAGAAAGTCTATAAATAGGATTTTCCCAAGATACCCTTGCACTCATACTTTCTCATACACTTTTATCTTAACCATTGATTTAAAAAATGAATGGTTAAGATTACTTCTCATACTACTTAGGCAAAATAAACTTTTTTATTTGATCTTACCCATAAGACGAGGTTCAAGAGTGAACAACATCCTTTGCTGTGAACCTTATGAACTAATCTCAACCATTGGTTTCAATTCTTGATAAAAAGGGCAAGATTGTAATTAAATTTTTTTTTTAAATTCATTTCCATAAACCAATTGCAGTTACAATTCCTATTTCCCTGCATATCTTACGTGATCTTTTTTAATTATATTCAAATCCTATTCAAACCCTGCTACTTCTTTGAATCACGACATCATCGAATCATGGAGGATGATCATAGTAGCGGCTTCAACGGACAAGACCCAATACAACAAAATGACTTCAATCCAGTTTTTTACACAACCATGAATCGCCCAGGTTTAGTTTTTTTATCTTTTTTTTCGGCAGTGCATCCAAATCGATGTAATGAAGTCCATGTTATTTCCTGCAATTTTGTTCATCTTCTTCGCCCAGTTCTTTCTCTTCAGTTTCCCCTTCATGGCATTTAATGATCGTCATTCCGTTTGCTTGATTTATATTTTGATTGTTTACGTGTTCTAAGTTTTTATAGAATTCATGAATGAGATAGTTGGATGACTTGTTTATAGATATTATAGCAGTAATTGAATAGTTTAGGATAATAAAACAGTTGCATGTACACATATGTACTAAACATCTCTGAATATTTTTAGAATGGCTGGTTTACAGATTTAGTGAAGTAACTGAATATTTGTAGGTTAAGATAACAGAGCATGTCCACATATGTATTGATCACTCCTGTGATATTGGATGAATTGTTTATAGATATATATATATGACTAACTGAATATTTTTAGGATAATAAAACAATTGCATCTATACATATGTACTGAACATTCCTGAATTTTTTCGAATGATTTGTTATGTTGGGGTAACTGAAAGCATGTAATTTATTCTTTTGCCAGTTTTTTTACGATATATTTATGCCGTAAAACAAACTTCCTGAAGCTTAATTAATTATAGTTTGCTTTTCTAACTTAATTATCAGAGTCAGTTGCTAGCAATGTATACGAAACACCTAACGGCAATAGGTATTGGACGCCAGTTGTTCCGCCCGGATTCAAACCCTTTAAACATGCCAGATTTAGGTCGATTGAAGCTGCTATTGCAATGTACGAGGAGTATGCACAACTTGCAGGTTTTTGTACACGGTTAGGTACTTCTAAGAAAGAAAAGATCGGTGACAAAATAATAACTCAACGATATGTCTTGTGTTCTAGAGCCAACAAACCTAAAGACACCGATGGTCAACCGTCTGAGGTTGATACTATTTCCCCCAAAAGACGCTCAAGCATAAAAGTTACAGACTGTAAAGCCTGTGTAAAATTTAAACGAAAGAGACGCCCAAATGTTAGTTGACAAAATGAACGCTAGATGCAAGAATAAAGAAAATTATACTTTTGATACCCAGATTGTTGACACAGAACTTCCGTTGCTATTTTGGTGTGATAATGTTTCGAAAATGAATTACGAAGCATTTGGGGATGTTTTGGCTTTTGATGCAACGTACCACACGAATGTGTAAGTTATAAATTCTCATATTCTAACTCTTTCGTTATTTACATTTGTCTGTTACAATTTACTTTTTTTTAGAGGTACGATATGATTTTTGTTCCATTTACTGGCGTTGATCATCACAAAAAATGCACCATATTTGGTGCTGGCCTCCTTCATAACGAGACAATCGAGTCATACAAATGGCTTCTACAAAAATTTCTCCAAGCTCATAACGGCAGACAACCTCGTTTGGTTCTAACCGATCAAGATTGTGCCATGAAACAAGCAGTTAGCAACGTATTCGACAAGTCGCATCATCGACTATGTATGTGGCATATAGTTCAAAAGATACCATCTAAGGTATTTATTTACAAACTTTCTGGTTATAAACTATTTGTACACTTGTGTACAGGTAGTAACATACACTGGTGTTTCATTTGTTCCTTCTTTTTTATTTTATCCTTATACCTGTGCTTATTTCGACTTTGATTACTTTTACATTACTCTTTACAAAATATAGATCAAGGGAGACAACTTGACAAATATTGAGATAAAAGAGAAGTTTCATAAGCTTGTTTGGAACGTCTATATTAAACCTGAAACATTTGAGCAAAGGTGGAATTCATTGATCGCCGAATACGGGTTAGAGTATCATAAATGGTTGACAGAGATGTTTTCAATTCGGGAGCAATGGATTCCAGGTTACTTTCGCGAAATACCCATGTGCTCATTAATGAAAACGACATCCAGATGCGAAAGTGCAAACCACATGTTTAAAGCAGACTCGAGCGCACATAATACATTGGTTCAATTCATGTTGTGTTACGATACGTCCATCGATGGGTTAAGAAACAAGCAACGGGAACTTTGCAATCATACTGAGACCACCAACCCAGAAAAATACAAAACAAGCTACAGGATTGAACGTCATGCAAACGCCGTTTACACAAGGAAAATTTTCTACGAGGTTCAAAAGGAAATTTTCAATGGTACATAATTTAGTTACATTGCGGAACGGTCCCTTGTTAATGGCGTTAATTGTTTTACAGTTGCTCATCTAGATCACGAAAAGGAAGTTCTTAACGAGTTCAAGGTTAGCCAACTATTACTAGTTACTAATATGATTACCGATTTTTGTATTCAGCTTTGTTTATTCAGTATGTATTTTTTCTAAACTAGTGTTTATTACTTTCTCCAGTCATACTAACTAGCTTCTCAACTACTTTTTTATTAGGTGACTTTTAACAAGGAAGACCTGCCGGTTTCTTGTGTTTGCAATGGTTTCACCCGAGATGGATATCTATGTCGCCACGTGTTTTGTGTCTTCAGAAGCCATAATATTGAGGAGATCCCAGCAAGATACATTCATCCGAGATGGAGACGAAATGCTCTTCCGAATGTTGTTCATAGTTTGGAGAACAGGTTATCCATAGACCAATCTAGGAGTGCAGTATTATGGCGCATAATCTTAGAAAACATGGACATGTGTAGAGATCGTGTGCGGGGTAACATTGATAAACTAGAGGAACTACACTCACATATTCAGGCTCTTAAAGATAAGATTTTCGCTGAAGTTCCATATGATCCAGAAATTAGTAGAAAGGGTGTAGCAATTCAGGAAGTTATTGCCCACACTGAACCGGACGAGATATCGTGTACGGCACCGAAGAAAATTGGTAACAAGGGTTGTGGGAAGCACAAAAGACCGATTGGTTCACGAGAAAAAACAATAAAAGCTGTCAAGAAGCCAAGAAGGAAGTGTAATTATTGTGGAAAACGAGTCCGAAAAACACGACAAAAGGAATTGCCCTTTAAAAAAAGGGAAGCCAACTAAGGATGACTCGTCTACAGATGAGGATGATGAGGATGATGAGGAAGACGAAGATGAGGAAGACATGGAGATAGAATCGGACGAAACGGATGGGGATGACACAAACTAGCAATGACCTGATTAGTATATACATGCAAATAAACTACCTTTTTACACTGCTTTTATGGTTAAATTTGATTATTTAAACACTTACATTGGTCATTGTTTTTACTGATTCTCTACTTTCTATGTTTATCTCCAACAACTAACGTGCCAAAGGCAGTTTCATTAAGCCTGCATATACACTAAACATAACCTGCTCTCAAAGCCTTAACCAGATGGCAGTTTGTTTATGCATGCATATACACTAGTGTTTTCACATATGTTACATATACGTACTTAGCCCTTATACCCTTGTAATCAGTGACACTGTTACTGTGTGTTTTAACTAAACAGTTTGTATTGATAAACTGTCATACTGATACTCAACCGATGAATCACACCTATATACACTGGCGTGTTTCAGTTAACCCCTTTCAATTACTTTTTGTAAACCCAATATAAACTTAACTAATCTCCAATCCTTACCTAGAAGGAAGTTTAATTAAGACTGCATATACACAAGTGTTTATTACTTATGTTACATATGTGTACTTAATGTTTTTACACTGGTGTTTTGTAACTATATTTTATTTTTTAAAGTATATATGCATTGTCAATCTCCTAACAATGTATTAAACCAAAAAAAAACACCATGTACATACACAAAACAAAAGGTTTACCAACATTGTCAACTAACACCATAGCCAAAATTCAAAACAATCGTAAATCAAAATTAGTTTCCCTACTAAGTTCCTTCAGTTATCATTAACATCCAAGCCCTTTTGAACCTCATACCCTTCGGCCAAGTTCCATGCAACGGCTGCACCCATGACTTCATTACGCCGCTTGTTTGCATCAGAACATACAATCTTGCAAGCATACTTTTTCCGTAATCTGGTTAGACTAGACTTTTTTTGTGTATGCGCGAGAGGAAACCCACTGTCCCATTTTAGGCCAGTTTCACCAAACCAGGTCTCCATGTGACGCATAGAAAAAACTCCACAATCCACACTATTTCCTACCGTCGCCCATTCAATCTCCAGCCTTTTCGGTATTACTGTCTCAAATTCCAAACTTTTCGGATGGCTTAAGGATCTCAAGTATTTTATGAAAACATATTTCTGCGTTTAAATCCAACATAAACCAGGTTAGCAACGTTATACACATGCGTACGCTTACAGATTAAATTCATACTTACCACTTTAAACGGTGTCGTCTTCTTTAAAAAATCATTGTTATCCGAAAACTCGATGAAGCTCTCACTAGCATGCATGTTGTCAATTACACGTATTGCCAACTTTTCCATGTCAAAACTAACCAGATAAAAGTGATGATTTCCCAGTATCGGGAAAACAATCACAGTATAACCTGTCAGCTTCAGAAGTAAAGCATCCTTATTCAGCACCATAAGCAACGCACTGCTGAACTTCTCCAACCGACCCTTGTCATCGTACTTCGTGTTAGTTAAGACATCGTCGTTCTACATATTTAAATTAACAAACAACCAACACCTGAATTTTTTTTTTTGAAAACTAATTAAAAATGATCTACAAATAAAAGTAAAGTAATCACTTACAAAACAAACCGTGTGGCAGAAAAGACGGCGAGTTTCACCAAATTTTTTGTACACCTCTTTGCTTTTCCCCTTGGTCGTCTTTATACCGTTAACTTCTTCGTAATTTAGGACCGTCGCAAAGCAGTTGATAACTGAGTCTCTGTAACACCCTAGTAGCTATTTAACGGTTTTACATGTAAATACCAACAATTAGATGTGTAGTTAAGACTACACATACTATAAAAATATGGAATTATTAAAACTTTTACAAATCATAAGTTATTCGACATAACGTGATCAGATTCGTCGTTTAAAATTTATGACGAGGCAATGTGCGGAAGCATGTATCTTTATCGTGTTCGGTTCTTCGTTGAGCTTGATCGTCTTCCGGCATCCAAAAAGTACCTACATTTCATAAACATGAAATGCTTTAGTCATACGGGGTTCAAAACGTATCTAAACGAGTCTGGGAAACAAAATTGATTAAATACATTTTTGTACAGGGTCCACCGTAAATTACGGTGGCTACCATAATTTACGGTATCCCCTGTTTTAAAATACTCCACCGTAAGGCAGGAGATAACTGCCTTAGCGTTTTCAGTCCCCACCGTAACTTACGGTGCCCACCGTAAGTTACGGTGGCCCCTGTATCAGATTCTTCCATTTTGCCGTTTTTGACACGAAAACTTTCGTATCTTTCAATCCGCTTGTCCGTTTGACCTACCGTTTCTTCCTACGTGTTTGTAATTTGATTCTCCATCATATGGAGTTAAAATCCGACATCCGGCTTAATAAATTTTGAGACTTTTATGCCTTCGGCTTATTACCTTTTTACAAAATTTTGACCCGTTTACGCATTTATCAAACAAACATATTTGTTTGATCATTATTTCACATGAACCACCTCAACTAAATATTTTCTACCATGTTAGGTTCTAATTGCGGGTTTCTTATATATTTTAACCCGTTTTCGCTCGTATGCTTATTTTGACCCGTTAAGGGTATTTAAGTATATTTTAAACATGATTCGCCTTCATTTGTATCTAGCCTTATATTTCCACATTTCTTACCAAGTAATCTTCCACCACAACTATATTTGCGGTGGATTTAATGTGGAGATCTATATATTCCGAGTTTTACCCCTCGAATTATCATTTTACGGCAAAGACTCATATAAAGTCTTTCGACCCAAGAATTTACATCTTTCACTACCTATACTCATTCTAAGCATTTATCTAATCATAAGACTCGTTTCCGAACCACCTTTAAGGGTCGTTCCTTTGAATTAGCTTACAAGGACAGTTTGGTAAATTTTCATCCTTCTTTCACTACAAGGACCTTTAAATACTTGTTTGACTCAAAATCCGACCATTTAACTATAGTTCTTGTTTGTAAACCCATGTGCTTCTAAAACATTATAATCATAACTCAATTTATTCGGCTTACCTAAAAGATAACCGAATATCTATATTTTAACCTTGTCTAACTCTTATAGAACTCCAAATTCTACATGATGAGTTGTGTTATTATACATACCTGGCTCGGATCAATATATTGACCCGTTTCAATACCTTGCCTTAGTGGCTGCTAAATGATAGCGCTGTAAACATTCATGTGCTATTTATTCCCTAAAATCATACAACTCGACAACCCATTAGTCGATATTGTCAAGGGTGATAATTTCACCTTTTGACCCATTTGGTCTGAATGACCAATTATATTAGCGAGATGACATTTATTACCACCTCGTATATATGACTCGCTCCGATTTACACCGTGCGGTCACTTTACTTATAATTCCATTTCTTAAAACTTTTTGGCCTACTATGGCTTACGTCATAATTGTCTTTTTCATAACACGACAAAAGGATATTCTAAAATATATGACTAGTGTAAGATATACTTACCTTGCATCCGAATTACGCTTTTCCTTCATACTTGCTTCGTTTGACCCGCTTCCTTTCCAAGCCTCCACCTAGCTTGTCAAGCGTCAAACTATCATCATAATTCGTAAGACGGTTAGATTAGTCATCATTAATTATGGCTATTCCATCTTACGGGTTTTACATCAAAATTCACCATTTGATTTCATTTTGGTCAGTTTGACTTTTAAAGGTCAAACTGCTTATCAACATAAGTGATTATATTATAACCTCGACAATTCATTTAAGCACTTTGTCAAGTATCCGATAGGCATTATTCTTACGCCACCGTTTTAACTACTTTTCAAGTCTAAGTTCATGCTATTATTAACACCAATTTAACTTAGCTCTTGATTATCAAAGTTAATTATTCATTTGTTAAGCAAGAACTAAAGGTTTCTATCTACATGTAAAAACCTGTTTCATCATAGCATTAGACATTTATCGGAACATCTAATATAATCAACTTCTACAAATTAATTAGTAGACATCATGATTCCAAACACCTATTTATATGAACAAAAACACTAATTTCATCATAATATACAAAAACCCATTTCAAGTCACATATGAGCATTCACTCGAACTTATAAATTGTTCAAGTATTTTGCTCCAACTATCAAATATGATGATTCTAAGCACATGCATATCATCATCTTCACTATTTAGTCAAAACCCACTTGGCTCATACTTGGTTAATTGACTAATCACTAGTTTATGGTAAAATTTTACAAGTTTGCATCTAGGGTTTGTTTCTAGACATAGATTCAACCCAATATCACTCATATACACAACGTTCATTCAAAAATTTCGTTCATGCATGTTCATCCAAATTTCAAGATATCACCAAATGATGAAATTCAACATACCTTATGATCTCCTAGCTTGGGTGATCACGAATTTAGTTAAAGCCCCAATTTCCAACTCGATTTCCCTTGGATTTTGATGGATTTTAGTGAGTTTAGGGTTTTGAGAAGAACCCTTCTCCTGGCTCTGTGAAATCATCGATCAAACACACACATATGTGTGTGTTTTGGTGTTTATTTGTTTTAATTAAAAACATCTTTCCCTTTTTGCCTCTTTTAGTCCCTCTAGTTCCATAGTTTATAAAAGGGTTATCCATTTCATGTTTCTTTTATTGTTTTTACAACACTTAACTAACTAGGTTGATATTCCTAGTTACTTAGTGGGTTCGAGGAAGTCATAACCCATTTTATTTTTAAATCCCGTTAACTCGGGCCTCTTATTATCTTTATTTCCTCAAAAGCTTTTATTCACTTTTTATTTAATATTAGGTTTATCTATTAAATTCCTAATATTCGCCGGGTTTACTTTTACCACTAACAGTATTTTACCCATTCATTATTATTAACATAGTTTAATTACCAATCCCGATTTCGGGGTGTTACAAGTCTACCCTCCTTAAAGAGGTTTCGTCCCCGAAACCTTTCTTACATAGTTTATTGAGTTTAAACTCAATGCACTTGCTCTCGATAATCAGTTGAGCATTGCTCATATTTTAATCAAGTGTTAGTATTTACCAGAAAGGTATGGTAACATCCTTTTGGTTATTAATCATCTACGTATCTTATACGGCATAATGCAACTTGAAATAACGTAATCTCGTTATTTTCACTAGTTTAATTAACTTAGCAATATTCATCGCTCGGCTCTAATGTGATTATACTTCACGTTACACTTCTTAACCGTGATCACGTCACGCCATGCCAAATTTTATATCAGCTTTTTATTTTCAAGAATATCACTTTTCGGATATATCGTCTTGCACCTATCAGTGTCAAGACTTATATCTTTCATGCTTACCATTTATACGTCTATCCGAATTCATATTTGTAAAAGCATTATTTCTTACCAAAACCGAAGTTTTAGTTTAGCATCTTTTCTTTAACTTTTGTCAATTACCCATACCGGGATATTGACAGTCCAAAATTTATTCTTTCTCGTTCTCGTTTTACGCGGGGAATCGTAACAAGTCTCCTCACCTTACACTATGGACCCGTAGATTCCTTCACTTAACCTCGTAGGCTATTTATTTAAGCTTTCACCTCTTTAGGGCGAGGCCCCTTTACGATCCATTTGCTTCAATTCATGATTCGTGGATCATTTTGGCCCTGTAGACCTTTACACTAATTAGTATCCCGTAGGTTATGATGATCCCATAGATCATCTTTCATTCGAGTCTTTATTCAAATGTGTATACGTTTATATACGCATAGGGCGTTAAGGCACCCCTTTTTATGTTTAGAATTATTCACTTTTACTTTTTGGGTTTCGTTTGACCTTGACCGTAGTCTAAGGCTACATTGTTGTCTTTCTAATTATCCTTCCGAATTTGTGACTTCTAACGTCAAATACACGTCGGTTTGCCCTACACTCACTGTTACCCGGTTCTTACCTATACTCCTTTACGTCCCATTACCCGGGTTCTTTTATTTTAATATTTTAATGCCTATAACTCCTTTACATAGGTTTATTAATGTTTCGCACTTTTATTTATTCGGTTCACGCTTACTTACTTTAGAAAGTGTCATCCTTTATTAAATTCGTCTGACTTGTTCGTGTGAAAATTCATCACTTATGAATGTCAAACTTCAATCTTTATTCGAGCCGTTCAACTTTAAAATAGTTGAACATGATTTATCGAAACTTCTATTTACTTCATCTTGCCGTCTTTTAGTCATGACTCAAAATCCAAGTCTTTTAACTTTCCATCCGAGTTCCCGTTTCTCGGTCTACGCATGTGTTTAAATCCTTACCCACCAACCGGGTGTTTTACCGAAGTCGTTATTATTGCAACCCTTATGGTACGCATTATGACTTCGTTTCGCTTTTATATTCCTACTTTGTTCTCAAGTTTGGCGTTTTACAAAATCGGCCCGTTAAGAGTCATATTTGCATTCTCCGGGTTCGAGTGTAAGCACACCCCTCCCAATGCATACCTTAATCGTTTTACATTAATCTTTGTCCCTTCACTCGGGCTCATCATCCCTATGTAATACGCTTCCGTCACCCGGCTGTGCGTTTACATTATTATCAAATATTTTGCTCATTTGATTCATTTGGGTACTTTTTAAGTTAGTCTCATTCACCCCGCCCTTACTACATCGGATGTAAATGTGTCCGCTATAAGAAACTCATGGTATCATATGCCACTACTTACTGGGCCAGAGTAAGCGATTAACACATGACATACACGACCTTTTTATAGTTTTCACATCACGCCCTATGTAAGTAACGCCTCTATTTAGTTTTCTTGGAAATAATATCC
Source organism: Helianthus tuberosus (assembly GCA_030545235.1). NCBI lineage: Eukaryota > Viridiplantae > Streptophyta > Magnoliopsida > Asterales > Asteraceae > Helianthus > Helianthus tuberosus. Next base: position 9,788 of record JARYGA010047845.1, on the reverse strand, counting down.
TGGATATGTATTTCTATTAAGGTTTTCCAAGTTTCTAATTTACATATGCAACAATCATTCTCTACTTGTTTATTGCATATTGCTATTTGTGCGATTATATTTAAAAGCGTGCACCTGGTAATGCTTGCCCCGTCGGGCGTTCCCTGCCATTAACCTTGTTCGCGGTCGTTAAGCGATTTAGCCCTTGGTGAGCATGCTCCTCATGTCATACTTCGGACCGTTCCTCTATCATATCCGTAATTTGTTCAACTCTTGTCATCTTTGAATGCAAGTGTCCTTCAATTAAGACATTTACAAAAGTTAGTAATGTCAACTTTACTAAATGCCCGTATCATAATACAAGGCTTTTCTACTATATGTGTCAACGCACGAATTTTGTTAGCTATGTCTATCATTTAATTGGGGTAACGTGTATTACACGATAACCCTATCTGTTGTTTACAACACGTTAATACGCTAAACAATTAACATACATGCACTTACCGGATTTGCGATCAAGCATCGAACCGAACACCAATCTTTATTAAGAGCTTAAGGTTTAAGTCCAAGCATAGTTTTCCCACCATACTTGAATCTCTTAAACCAGGGCTCTTATACCAACTTGTAACACCCTAGTTGCTATTTAACGGTTTTACATGTAAATAACAACAATTAGATGTGTAGTTAAGACTACACATACTATAAAAATATGGAATTATTAAAACTTTTACAAATCATAAGTTATTCGACATAACGTGATCAGATTCGTCGTTTAAAATTTATGACGAGGCAATGTGCGGAAGCATGTATCTTTATCGTGTTCGGTTCTTCGTTGAGCTTGATCGTCTTCCGGCATCCAAAAAGTACCTACATTTCATAAACATGAAATGGTGGTCCATAGGACAACCCTTTATTATGTTAAAAGACGAGTTTATCCCTCATTTAATTGTGTAATTATCTTGAATTAGATAACTACGGTTGCTTATGTTTCAGGCGCGGTTCGGGAGCTTAAAGTGGATTAAACGCAGCTTTGGATGGTTTGGAGTTGAATGGGTCGTGCGTGGAAGAAACAATGGAACAAAACATACAAGTCAGAGCTCCACCGTAATTTACGGTGGGACCGTAAATTACGGTGGCCATGAAAAGTGCACAAGTCCTCCACCGTAAAACAGTTTAATCTCACCGTAACATTATATGGTCCACCGTAACTTACGGTGGTACCGTAATTTACGGTGGACTTGACGAAGAAAACCGTAACTGCTCAATAAAACAGTTTTTAATGGTGTCTTTTCATGGATTCTCATCATTGGTCGGTTAGAGAACACATTGGGGGCGAATTTGGCTATCTTTGCTTGGTTTTGAACAATTGCTAACATTCGGTTTGTGATTTCGATTCGTATGAACATTGAATTTGTTGCTATGATGATTCACCAAGCTATGTGTGGCTAAAACTTTCGGTGATCATCTTAGGTGAAGGTTTCTCTTGAACTTTTGTGTGTTTATTTCTGAATTTCTAGAATGATAACTTGCGTTGCTTGAATATCATGGTGTATGCATAATTGTTTGTAGCTTGTTAATCGATAGTGCAATTTCTAGTCTCAATCGTACGTTCTTGGTGCCGTTGGCAATCGAGATATCACGGGAAGGGTTAGGGTTGGTTATTGATTAATTGATCATCGGGAAACAACCTCGCGTTTATAAATCCGAGTACTTTGTTCCCTTTTATCACTTCGATTATTTATGCACGAGTTATGTCTATGTAACTCTTTCTAGTTGGAATTTCACACAATTGTTTAAAGAAACTGAATCCTAAGATGGTCATTGTTTTCTCCTAATCTGTTTTACAACCAACATTTGATTTGCAATTAGTTATTAACTTAGTTTTATAAAACAACAATCCAAATTATTGATCTTTATTTTCTGCAAATTAGGTTAATTGTAGTTTAATCGCAAAGCTATAAAATCAACACACTTTCTACATACTCCCAGAGTTCGATACCCTGTTACCACTATCTATAGTTGTTATTGGGATTAAATTTGCGTGTACCTACGACAGCACGTCACGGAAGCATGTATCTTTATCGTGTTCGGTTCTTCGTTGAGCTTGATCGTCTTCCGGCATCCAAAAAGTACCTACATTTCATAAACATGAAATGCTTTAGTCATACGGGGTTCAAAACGTATCTAAACGAGTCTGGGAAACAAAATTGATTAAATACATTTTTGTACAGGGTCCACCGTAAATTACGATGGCTACCGTAATTTACGGTATCCCCTGTTTTAAAATACTCCACCGTAAGGCAGGAGATAACTGCCGTAGCGTTTTCAGTCCCCACCGTAACTTACGGTGCCCACCATAAGTTACGGTGGCCCCTGTATCAGATTCTTCCATTTTGCCGTTTTTGACACGAAAACTTTCGTATCTTTCAATCCGCTTGTCCGTTTGACCTACCGTTTCTTCCTACGTGTTTGTAATTTGATTCTCCATCATATGGAGTTAAAATCCGACATCCGGCTTAATAAATTTTGAGACTTTTATGCCTTCGGCTTATTACCTTTTTACAAAATTTTGACCCGTTTACGCATTTATCAAACAAACATATTTGTTTGATCATTATTTCACATGAACCACCTCAATTCAATATTTTCTACCATGTTAGGTTCTAATTGCGGGTTTCTTATATATTTTAACCCGTTTTCGCTCGTATGCTTATTTTGACCCGTTAAGGGTATTTAAGTATATTTTAAACATGCAGGGCCTGCCCAAGGGTAAGCCAAATGAGGCTTGGGCCTTAGGCCACCAAAACTATAGGGCCTCCACAATTTGATGAAACCACAGTCCATTTATAAAAGATTTAGGGTGTGGGTTATCAATAGATTGGTGGTTGGTAGTGTAGTGGTTTTGTATATGTATGGATGTTGGTGAGACCCGGGTTCAAATCCCTAGTTCAGCATTTTTTTTCTTGTTTTTAAATTTTAACACAATCTTTCAAATAATTACACTTGGGCCCTTCAAGTTTAACTTTCAATTACATACATTTTTTTGGGAAAAAGGCCACAAGATTTTTTTACTTCATCTTAGGCCACCAAAATGGTTGAGTCGGCCTTGTAAACATGATTCGCCTTCATTTGTATCTAGCCTTATATTTCCATATTTCTTACCAAGTAATCTTCCACCACAACTATATTTGTGGTGGATTTAATGTGGAGATCTATATATTCCGAGTTTTACCCCTCGAATTATCATTTTACGGCAAAGACTCATATAAAGTCTTTCGACCCAAGAATTTACATCTTTCACTACCTATACTCATTCTAAGCATTTATCTAATCATAAGACTCGTTTCCGAACCACCTTTAAGGGTCGTTCCTTCGAATTAGCTTACAAGGACAGTTTGGTAAATTTTCATCCTTCTTTCACTACAAGGACCTTTAAATACTTGTTTGACTCAAAATCCGACCATTTAACTATAGTTCTTGTTTGTAAACCCATGTGCTTCTAAAACATTATAATCATAACTCAATTTATTCGGCTTACCTAAAAGATAACCGAATATCTATATTTTAACCTTGTCTAACTCTTATAGAACTCCAAATTCTACATGATGAGTTGTGTTATTATACATACCTGGCTCGGATCAATATATTGACCCGTTTCAATACCTTGCCTTAGTGGCTGCTAAATGATAGCGCTGTAAACATCCATGTGCTATTTATTCCCTAAAATCATACAACTCGACAACCCATTAGTCGATATTGTCAAGGGTGATAATTTCACCTTTTGACCCATTTGGTCTGAATGACCAATTATATTAGCGAGATGACATTTATTACCACCTCGTATATATGACTCGCCCCGATTTACACCGTGCGGTCACTTTACTTATAATTCCATTTCTTAAAACTTTTTGGCCTACTATGGCTTACGTCATAATTGTCTTTTTCGTAACACGACAAAAGGATATTCTAAAATATATGACTAGTGTAAGATATACTTACCTTGCATCCGAATTACGCTTTTCCTTCATACTTGCTTCGTTTGACCCGCTTCCTTTCCAAGCCTCCACCTAGCTTGTCAAGCGTCAAACTATCATCATAATTCGTAAGACGGTTAGATTAGTCATCATTAATTATGGCTATTCCATCTTACGGGTTTTACATCAAAATTCACCATTTGATTTCATTTTGGTCAGTTTGACTTTTAAAGGTCAAACTGCCTATTAACATAAGTGATTATATTATAACCTCGACAATTCATTTAAGCACTTTGTCAAGTATCCGATAGGCATTATTCTTACGCCACCGTTTTAACTACTTTTCAAGTCTAAGTTCATGCTATTATTAACACTAATTTAACTTAGCTCTTGATTATCAAAGTTAATTATTCATTTGTTAAGCAAGAACTAAAGGTTTCTATCTACATGTAAAAACCCGTTTCATCATAGCATTAGACATTTATCCGAACATCTAATATAATCAACTTCTACAAATTAATTAGTAGACATCATGATTCCAAACACCTATTTATATGAACAAAAACACTAATTTCATCATAATATACAAAAACCCATTTCAAGTCACATATGAGCATTCACTCGAACTTATAAATTGTTCAAGTATTTTGCTCCAACTATCAAATATGATGATTCTAAGCACATGCATATCATCATCTTCACTATTTAGTCAAAACCCACTTGGCTCATACTTGGTTAATTGACTAATCACTAGTTTATGGTAAAATTTTACAAGTTTGCATCTAGGGTTTGTTTCTAGACATAGATTCAACCCAATATCACTCATATACACAACATTCATTCTAAAATTTCGTTCATGCATGTTCATCCAAATTTCAAGGATATCACCAAATGATGAAATTCAACATACCTTATGATCTCCTAGCTTAGGTGATCACGAATTTAGTTAAAGCCCCAATTTCCAACTCGATTTCCCTTGGATTTTGATGGATTTTAGTGAGTTTAGGGTTTTGAGAAGAACCCTTCTCCTGGCTCTGTGAAATCATCGACCAAACACACACATATATGTGTGTTTTGGTGTTTATTTGTTTTAATTAAAAACATCTTTCCTTTTTGCCTCTTTTAGTCCCTCTAGTTCCATAGTTTATAAAAGGGTTATCTATTTCATGTTTCTTTTATTGTTTTTACAACACTTAACTAACTAGGTTGATATTACTAGTTACTTAGTGGGTTCGAGGAAGTCATAACCCGTTTTATTTTTAAATCCCGTTAACTCGGGCCTCTTATTATCTTTATTTCCTCAAAAGCTTTTATTCACTTTTTATTTAATATTAGGTTTATCTATTAAATTCCTAATATTCGCCGGGTTTACTTTTACCACTAACGGTATTTTACCCATTCATTATTATTAACATAGTTTAATTACCAATCCCAATTTCGGGGTGTTACAGTCTCCCATCCACACGCTCGGGTAAAAATCTTTTAATTGAAAGTACATAAGCCCGATGCCAGACTCCGTTAGAAACACGTGTGTCCTGAACAATATCATACATATAAATTTTTCTATAGTTAATACACCAGTGTATATGCCACTTGTGTATCCATATTCACTTACACAATCAGACACCCACCTAAAGGTTATAACCTCCACTGTATATATCAAGCATCGACTAAATACCAAATAATAAAATCCAGTCAAACTTTTGCTTACCCTTTTGAACCAGCAACTTCAGCTACTTCTTTTTGATCCCTGCCCTCTTTTGTCGCAACCTTCTTGCCCTTCTTCTTCGGAGTCACCACTCTGTAAACGTGATTTTATAAAACAAAACATGTGTCTTAGGAGATTGTCAATCATAAAAAACGTATTTAAAAAACCAAGATTGTGCAAAAAAAAAAAAAAAAAAACACATACTGAGTATCTTCTACACAAGCGGACAGGTATCTCCAAATTATTTTATCTTTCGATTTCATCCATGACTTAATGTCCACAACTCGTAACATAAACGGAGATTTCCCGTATTTCGACATTTGTTTCTTTCTTTTTCCTTTGCCACCAACATTAGCTTCCGGATCGACATTTTTGACAGTTTCTTCTCTCATTGCCACCAACTCTTGTGTAGTTGGAAGAGGCTGAGACAGCCCTAAGTCGAACGAGGGCTTGTCATCCATCCGTTGCGTATCATACGCACCTGAAAGAACATCCTCGAGTACATCAGTGTACACAATAACATTCTGTGTAAACCTTGACGCAACATGAGGAGTAGAGAACCCTTCTGCCTCGTCGCCCCCACTCTTATTGTTTCCTTTCATTGTAACGTCATCTACACACATTTAACGGACAGAACACATATGAATTCTTATAAATTAGTTTATATAAAGTATGTGTACAGGAACACCAAAACCAACCTTTCGTGCATACAGCATCTGATTTTACACCAGACGGTTCACCCTTATCATCGACCACACTTTTGTTAAACATCAACTTGTACCGTTCCAGTACTGGCAACAAGCACTCGCTATTTGGGAAACGCGCGGCAACTTGGGCAACAACTTCTTCCAACTTCCTCTTCAAACCTTCCGCATCGTCCAACATCCGAAACAATCCATCAACGCAATCCTAACATTAACAATCAAAATGTATTATTACTCTATATAAGATATGAATGTTTCAAATTATTTGATATAAAAAAACATACCTCAAGCGACATCCCATCAAATCCCACACTTACGTTTCCTTCGTCTCCTTTCGATAGATCTACCACTTCGTCTTCACTTAATTGGTCGTACTCTTGATCATCAGCGTACAACTCCCTAACATCACCCAGTCCAAACCCCCCGTTCCTTACCTCCAAGTCCTTCTGCATACTCATCATTTCTTTTGTCCAAAAGCTGATTGGAGCTTGCTCACGATCTCCTCCCAATCCTGGACACGTTGTGCTGTCCAGGTAAAGCAACTACACAAAAAAGAAAAACCCATTATTCAACTGTACCAGCTATATACTATGTTGTACACAAATGTACAGAACAAATTACATAGGTGTATTTCAAGGTTACGCGTCATACCACCAAAACAGTCAGCGGACCGCGGAAAAACGAATCACTGTCACTTCTGTCCCAATTACTTTTACAGACCCTAATAGTGTCCACAATCATCTGGCACCAATCGTGCTCTCTAAACTCCTTTGAAAGACAGAACCATCCAAGCATTGTATACATCGCGTTCCCGTTCTTGGTGCTTGCTATCATTGTGGCTATAAATATCATTGCAAAATCCATTTTGAACGTCTCCTCATTGGCATAACTATTTTCTCTTATCTTGTTGACGATCATCTTACAACTAATCAGGGTCTTCTCAAACCGGTTTTTCCATGTATTCACAAGTTTCTCAACATCGGCATATCCTTCTGCATCCCTCACAACCCGTATACCTCCGTAAGGTACACCAATTATTCTACGAACGCCTTCTTTATCAACTTTTATTTTTCTGTCCCCTAGATTGATTTCCATTTTTTCGGTATCTAGCCTATCGACCACAAAATACGCCAACGGCGCATTTACGTCTGATACTTTGAGATGGAGTATCTTTCCAAAACCCATTTTACGAACCACGTTTCTCTGCCACCTCATCAAGATGCTAACAGCTTCGAACAATTTATTCGGAGAGGTACGCATCCTTATCGACGGTAACCCTTTACAACGCTTCGCCATCGCCCGTTTCTTACTGTTACTTTTTCTTTTTTTGGTGTTCTTTGCTTGCTTCCTTTTTTTTTAATTTGAAAATCTGGTCAACCGCATTCATCTCACAATCTTCTTCGTAATCTAAACAATTAACAAAACCGTTAACAACATATTATAACAGCTTTTGTATACATATATCAATACAAACAATGCCTCCTTTCACGTCTTCGTCTTCGCTGGCTATGCGTTCCACGTCACTCGTCTTCATCATCCGTCTCCCACAACCTTCGGTTGCTACATCATAATCTTATCAAAACACATTTTCCCATTGTTGTATACACAGACAATTTTGATACATTTAGCGTACATGACATAATTTCACTTACCTCTACCTACTTTTTCCTTCCCATTTTGGGATGTGTGTTCCTCATTGATTGTTTCCGTCTTGCACACCTTGTCCTTTCCTGAAGTAAAATTCTCAAACCATTAGGACGCTAAATTCAACTTCAGGCGCATAGGCACCGATTGGTTACGATCATAAATATCAATGCATATATGTTATACCGTCCTATATACTTGAGAATGGCACATGAACAACTTTATATGGTTGACCACTCGGAAGCCTACAAGCCTGTCGTTTCCTTCTCTTTCGCAAAACTTTTTCATTCAAACACATAACTAATTAGTTCACACAAAAAGCAACGGTTAGAAAACCACTTTCACACGTTATGACGGTTCAACAAACAATATACCTGTTGTATTAATAACATCTTCTGTTGTCTTCTTTTCCATATCAATACTAGCACCCACATTTGCTACTTCATCTCTTTTTACATCATCCATCTTAATAGCTGTTTAAACATAGGGGCATATCAAAATTGTGTTACTATATACACCAAAAGTATATAACATACAAACTTTACATTCACAGTAAAGACTGTTGTTTAATAGTTTAATCTAAAGCCAACATACAATACACTTATGTACATCTTTTCAAATAAAATACCATATGTGTACCTATCCATATGTACTTGAAAAAACCCATTTACACATACATCGAATTGGTGTACACCTTAACAACACTAAAACCCACATATGTACTTCAGTTAATTACTTAGGTTTAAAACTTGCTGAGTATACCTTCTTCACATCCAGTACACAAGTGTACATTAACAACATTACATCATCCTACTAATTTTGTATTCCAAATATATCTTTTTTATCTATTTTCTATGGAAAAAATCACATTTACACACAAATCAAATTGCTGTACAACATAACTACAAGAAACTACACTTGTGTACTTCAAATTGCTGTACACAATAACTAACATATACACAAGTGTACACCAAAAAAAATGTCACCAAAATATGAAGAACACATGCATCCCCCAACCCATGGCTAGACACAGGATTTCCGGCGACAGAGTACACCGTCGAACATCCGATTCCTAACCCACATTCCGATGGCACAGGGTTTTCATGTCATCGAATGAAAACTCAGCCAAAAATACATTCTGATACGACCATCGCTCTATTAAACATATAACACAACATCATATTGATTCCAAACGAACCGATTGAACAAACCCTAACTTTTCAATTATATAAAAAAAACGAAATTAACACTAATGTACATCAATAATCAGTGTAGTGAAGTATAAACTTACCGTCGTCAACCTTAGCTTCTCTACCGTCGCCGGATTGCTTCTCCATCAACATTGTTCTAATCGCCGGTTTGGGGTTTTTGAAAGAGTGATCTTCTGATTAGTAGCTACCTTCTAGGATATTTAGTTAGACTTGGATAGGTAGCTATGATTACGGGAGACAAATATATCTCAGAATCAAATCATAACAATACGTTTCTGGTTGCCATAGTTAAAAAGGAGGTAATTTGACAAAAATAACCCTACCGTTTAATTATACCTATTTTGTTTTAATAAATAATTTATAAATTAGATTACAATCTAATCTCAAGATCTAACAAAACCAATGGCTAGGATTTGTTCACTTTGTTCACAACTTAACCCTTGTTCACTCTAGAACCCTACCTTATATATATAGGGGATGGATCATGAGAAAACTAGTTTAAATGAGAAAACAAAAAAACTAACCAAAAAAGCCTAAAAAAAACCTAAAAACATACCAAAATTTTTTT